>OY744510.1:4599925-4706889 GCA_963556185.1 Pseudopediastrum boryanum | reverse complement strand
TTTGGCAGGAACTCAAACACTCCCCTCCCCCCCTCCCCCAACTACCTCCCCCCCTCTACCATATCCACCACACTCTGACTCCGTCCAGACTCCCCCACCCCCTGTCTCCGTCTCCAGCTGTCCCAACCCCCACTAACCCCTCTCTACCCCCCCTCCTCCCATATCCACCTCCCCTGCCCCACCTCACTTACCATACCCACCAGACTTTGACTCGGTGAAACTCAAACACCCCTTTGCCTCCGTCTCCGTCTCCAGCTGCCCCCACCCCCACTACCCCCCCTCCCACCTCCACCCCTCCCAGCCTTAAATCGCCCCCCCCCCCATTCCCCCTCCCTTACCATATCCACCACACTCTGACTCGGCAGGAACTCAAAGACTCCGTCACTGGCAATCACCATGAAGGCATCATTTGGTCCCAGTAACCGGTACTGCATCTCAGGCTCAGCAAAAACACCAATCTGCTCTGCAGCCGCATCTCCTATGCTCCGGGTGAAGGCAGTGCCTGGGTACATCCCATTGGGGAACCACAGCCGGGGTGGGTCCCCATCGTCCTCTTCCTCTGTAGTCCAGCAGTCAATGGTGGGGTCCTGTGGTCAAAGACAGGCCAAAGTCAAGTCAAACATGGTAGACCTAGTCAAAAGGAATGTTTAAAAAAATGCTAAAATACATCCCGTTAGGAGACCAAAGCCGGGGTGGGTCTCTATTATCTTCTCCTATTGGTCTACTTCAGGAGTATTTCAGGAATCCCAGGGTCATTTCTCCACTTCAAGCCACCATCGACCCCAGCACTTCCCTCCTCTCCTCCTGCCCCTCCCCCTTGAGCCACGTCGTTATTCACCGATACCCCCTCTATTTGATGCAAGGTTGCCCCCCCTACCCCCCACCCTGGACTTTCACTGGAACCCGCTCATCCTTCCAAAAGAGTGTCTGATCCAAACTCAAATCCCAAGCAGTGACCCCACCCCCAAGACCCCTCTCTCTTTCTCACTTTCCCTTTGACTTTACCATATATAATATATGCTTAGGGCCACGATCAACCCCAAAACAAATTACCCCTTTACCCCTTTCTCCTCCTGCCCCCCCCCCCCCCCAGTTTCCTCACCTTGACCCCCTCTATCTGATCCAGCGTTGCAACTCTCGCCCCCCGAGCTTTCACCCAGTCCCGCTCGTCCTTCCGATATGGCGTCTGATCTAAACTCATATCCCGAGCGACCACCCACATGCCCTATTTCTCTTCTCACTACCCCTTACATTCAACCCTGTGATTCATCCACTCAACACCGATATAAGACCCTCCCCCCCCCCCTCCCCTCCTGCTCCACCCCCTCCTGAGAGCTTGTAAATCATCTTCACCCCCTCTATCTGATCTAGCATTGCAACCCTTTCCCCTCGTGCTTTCACCCGATCCCGGTCGTCCTCCCCGATATGGCGTTCAATCCAAACTCAAATCCCGCGCACCACCCCGCCATCCACACGCCCTACTTCTTCTCTCATTTCCCCTCATATTCAACCCTGTAATTCATCCACTAATCATCATCATAAGCCCCTCCCCCCCCCCTCTCCTCCTGCCCCTCCCCTCCTAAGAACTTGTAACTCACCTTCACCCCCTCTATCTGATCCAGTGTTGCAACTCTTGCCCCCCCCCCCCCCCGAGCTTTAATTCGGTCCCAATATGGCGTCTGATATAAACTCAGACCCTTCGTGATCACTTAGAGCCACAGGCCCTGTTCCCTTTCTCACCACCCCCACAACCGACCTCACCAGCTCGAAGCCACTATCGGCCCCACAAATGTCCACCCCCCCCCCTTAGACCCTCCATTCTCACCTTCACCCCCTCTATCTGATCCAGCGTTGCAACTCTTGCCCCCCCCCCCCCCCGAGCTTTCACCCGGTCCCGCTCGTCCCCCCGATATGGCGTCTGATCTAAACTCAGTCCCATCAACCCTACATTCTACCAAAGTACAAAGCCATTATCGGCCCAAAAACCTGTTTCTCTCCTCCTGCCCACCCCCCTAAGACCTCGCTTCTCACCTTGACCCCCTCTATCTGGTCCAACGTTGCAACTCTCGCCCCCCGAGCTTTCACCCGGTCCCGCTCGTCCTCCCGATATGGCGTCTGATCTAAACTCAAATCCCGCGCCACCACCCCGCCGTCAACACGCTCTGCAAGCACGGCACGACTGTCACCAACATTTGCGACAAGCAGGCTGCGGCCCCGGAGGAGAACACAGATAGCAGTTGTCCCGCTCATGCTATCGTCAAAGTCCGCTCTGCAGCAGGCACAGCAACAATAGATATGCTTAGAATCCACAACATGGAAATATCACAATAACGAAACAACTTGAGATAAAGTAAAGTACACAGCATGCTGTCGTCAAAGTCCGCTCTGCAGCAGGCACAGCAACAATATTATCACTACATTTCATGATATGCCATAGCAAAAAGTGCCATAGGCCCCGCACCTCAAGCTGTCACAAAAAACAGCGAGGTGCAACAATAATGTGAAACATTTGAATTAGTACATGAGATGTGCACAGATTGGGTTTTGGGTCCCAATGGGACGGCATAGTGGGCGCACAGAAGTCAGCAAACCGTCTGGGGTAGGGCTCCTGCTTTGCTCACAAATAGTAGTGCACCATCGACAAGAGGCCAAGCAGGGTCGATAACTAGTAAAACCACAGTTGTGTTTTAGTAGATTTTATGCAGTAAGGGTCCCTGCTTTTTCTGTTCCGCACTCTTCCCTGCTGCCTTCATCTGGTCCTATCTGCTAAGGATCCTCCAGGCCAGTATTATACAGTTCCTCTTGTTTATGATTTAAATGACATATATAGTACATTTTGTATGTGATAATAAAGGTAAGACGAGTTTCTTGGGTGGTGTCCACAGCAAACCTGTCCTTTACCCCTCAACTTTTCTTGGCCTTTCAAAAGAAACCATCAGGCTTCTGTTACCCCCTAAAACATAGCAGCAATATAGGCTTCTGCTACCCCCTAGAACATGGCAGCAAATATTGATGACTCTGATATGCCCTCACCTTCCTCCAAAATTGGAGCGAGCGTAGATGTAACTAATGTAACCCTGG
This sequence comes from Pseudopediastrum boryanum, assembly GCA_963556185.1. Lineage (NCBI taxonomy): Eukaryota > Viridiplantae > Chlorophyta > Chlorophyceae > Sphaeropleales > Hydrodictyaceae > Pseudopediastrum > Pseudopediastrum boryanum. The sequence continues at coordinate 4,703,808 of OY744510.1, read as the reverse complement.
TGACCCACCGGTGCCTAGTGACTCACCAGCGCCTGATGGGAAGCCTGGCAGGTATTCCTCCCGCTACTCGGTTGCTCAATCAAGTAAACAAACAATCACCGTAAAGGGGTTGCTGCATCACCCTAAACCCTAACCCCTAACACTAAACCTCAAAACCCTTCTAACCCCCTAAACGCGCACACACTTATTCTCTCCTTTGCTTTGGTCGCATGTATTACTCACCTGTGACACTGCATGTTCTTGCCAACCAGCGCCTGGTGGAAAGGGTTGGACCACCTTAAACCCTAGGCCCCGACACCCCTATCATCTACTCCTCATAAACCCTAGACCCCCACACCCCTATTACCGACCCCACTCCCCCTGCTTTGACCTCCTCACGGAAACCATCAGGCTTTTAATACCCTGGGAAGTCTTGATATCATTAGACTCACCGATGACACTGCATATTAGTGCTGACCAGCGCCTGGTGGAAAGCCTGGGCAGGGTTGGACAACCCGGCTATTGCTGCTTTGAGGTTCTGATGGGTCTACAGCAATCAACAAGTGACACAACAGAGAGGTTAAGGGTTCCAACATTGTAAGCACGCTGGCAAAGAACACTCAAGCCTCAAAGATTGGGCCCATGGCACTTGTTGCTATGGCATATCATGAAATGTAATAATACTACTGCTGCTGTTGTTCCTGCTGCTCCTGCTTCGCAGCTGTTGTCCCGACTTCTAATGCTCCTGCTACTTTTGCTATTGTCCCGTATTCTCTGCTCCTGCTGCTATTCTGGACGCCACATCACATGATTACTACTCCCGCTATATATGCTGCTGCTCTTACAGTGCATCGCTCTGCGTCCTCTGCTACTGCTTTATATGCTCGCCCCGCTCTTCCTTTGTCTGCGACCCCTCCTACTTCCCCTCCTCACACTGTTGCTCCTGCCCCTCTCCCTGCTGCCGCTGCCCCTCCTCCTCTTCCTCCTCCTACTGCCGCTGCTTCTCCCCTTCCTGCTGCTGCTGCTCCCCCCTTCTCCTTCTCCTTCTGCTCCTCCTTCTCCTGCTGCTGCTGCTGCTGACTTAACCCCCCCCCCCTTCTACATACACAGGCCCTTCCCAGAGGGCAATTCTGCTGCTGCTGGTGTTGTTGCTGCTGGTTCTGTCCCCACCGACCACATGCACCCCCCCTGCCCACGCCAAAGCTGATGCTGGTCCTGATGCTGCTCTCTGTTTTCCTATTGTACTGCTGCTGCTACTGTTGCCCGCTGCTGTACACATCCTCCTTCTGGCTGGACCAATCCTCCTCCTCCTGCCCACTGCTGCTGCTGCTTCTGTTATTTGCATATGATTGCTTGTACTGGTGTACTATTCCTTGTCAATGGAGAGTGCGGCGCAAAAAGCACCCCAGCCATTCCCCTATTGCCATTGCTCCTGCTGCTGCTGCTGCTGGTACTTTCGTGTTGGCAGTGCTACAATACAAGCCATTGCTGCTATTGCTATTGCTGCTGCTGGTGCTGATGAAGTTCATGCACGTCACTGCTGCTGCTGCTGCTGCTATCAATGTGCACCCTGCTTCCTCCCCCGCTGCTGCTGCGCTGATGCTACTGCTGCTTCTTCCCCAGCTGCTGCTGCTCACCCCATTGCCCTTCCTGCTGCTGCTGCTGTTGAACCCAGTGTTGCTGCTGCTGCTGAACCCTAATGCTGCTGCTGTGGTTCCTGCTGCTGCTGCTGCTGTTGAACCCAGTGTTGCTGTTCCTGCTGCTGCTAACCATAATCTGCTGCTGCTGCTTCTACGACTCCCCTTGCCGCTGCTGCTGCTTCTGCTACCCCCATTGCTACTACTACTGCTGCTGCTGCTAACCCTAATGCTGCTGCTGCTGCTCGTGCTGACCCCATTACCATTACCAGTGCCATTGCTGTTGCTGCTGCCCTGAATGTCTGCTCCTCCGGCTGTTGCAAACCCTAACGCTGCTGCTTCTGCTTCCGCTAACCTCATCGGTGCTGTTGCTGCTGCTGCTAACCCTAACACTGCTACTGCGGTTCCTGCTGCTGCTGCTGAACCCACTTTGCTGTTTTTGCTGCTGCTACTGCTGTGAAGCTGATCCCTAATTAACCATGCCCTATGACAGAATGGCGCCACTAAACAGACCCCAGGCAGCATGTACTCACCCTGCTGCGCGCGAACTGAGCACATTGGGTGCCAAACTCCCCGTGTCCATCGAAAACCCCGAAGAAGAGCTGCTCTGGATCGCCATTGAAGCAGGTCTCCACATAGTACGCGTCCTGGTTGGCTTTGTGGGGCGAGTCGGGGTAATAGCCCCGCTGAGATACGTAGGCGTATCGGATGGAGAACCCTGACGACGGGAGGGTGTAGGAGATCGTTCCATTGGATGTCTCTAACCGCTCTTTGTATTCTTTAGGGCTCAAGGGGCCTGTGCCAGGGAGCTCGTATCCTCCAAAGTTCTGGTTGGTGCCGGGTGCGTACTTTCTGTTTTGGTGTTTATCTACTTTCTTTAGCTCCTTGCTGCCCCCGCACCCCATCCTGGGCAGGCAGGGACGGTACTGAAGCTAGCAACTAGCTACCCCATCTCCGGGATGGGCAAGGATCGGGCGTCAGGTGGCAGACATCGATAGTATGATATACCCACTTTTAGAGTAATAATGCAGGTAGTGGTATCGTCTGTCAAAGCTTTCGTGAGCTGGTAGTTCGAAAGAGGTACGCAAATAAAGGTAGGTATCCCCCAGCTGGCTCGAGGATCGACAAGTCCACAAGTCGAGAATCACGCCCTTGAACTGACCGCACTTCTCTCTCCGGTATCTGCCCTGCCATTACGACACCTGTACCACCAGTGCCACGAAATGAAGTTGCTTGAGTCAGGCTGGGGTTCTGTGTTGTCTTGAGACCGAGACTCTCACCCCGAACTACCGTACTACCGAGCAAGAGCAATCTATGACAGAGCTAGGCGTCACACACAGACGTTTAACTTTGCCGGCCAGGATTAAGTTAGGAGTGCCGTACTAGAGCACCATAGAGGTTCAATTACTGCTCTGCTAAGTGGGACTTAAGGGTAAACAACCATCGTACTGATCTGCTTCTTCAGGCATAAGGTACAGGAGGCAAGGCAGACGTCCTCAGCTTGCCAAAGTTTTGGATGTAGCATTCACATGTCTTCCCATGCCTTGCAGTTAACAACAGGGCCTCTCTGTGAGTACAAGACCAAAAGGGTTGCGAACAGAATGGCTACTCCCTCAAAGGTCAAGCTGCCGCCCCAGTTCCAAGCAGGTAAGGACAGCTAATAATTCGGGCGCTCCTTTGAGAGCCGTACGTAGTCTCCAGCTGTTTGGTTTCCGTCGCCATGCAAGTATATGGTAGGCTGGACATCGGACTCGTTGAAGGGTTGCAGACTTGGTTTTCAGGCTATGCATTTGCATGCATTAGTGCTCCAGGGGACAGCGGGCAGACTCAAGGACTGCAGCACCCCTGATGTGTGCAATCAGCCCGCACAGACATGGATTCTTTCTGACCTCCCGCGGTTGCCTCTTAACCAACCGCTGAGAACCGCTGCTCTCTTCAGCGACTATTCATCTGGTCAGCGCAGGCACCTCATTGAAAATAGGATGACATGCAGCGCAATAGCAGTCCTTCATGAGCTCTCTCAGCGCACTGTGGATCCCAGCAAGCTGTGCAGCGTCCGTGGTACTGCTTGCCATGGCGTGTGGGGCTGTTACGCCCAGCTACTAACCTTGCCTCTCTACAGTCTGCAGTGTCTAAGTCATGTTTCTATCAGCAGATATCACTACATCAAAGCAAACAAGGATAGCTACGCAGACTGCATGCACGGTTTTTTTGCTCGTCAGCAGGTGCACCGTGCAAGTCCCCCGTCCTTGCTAGCTTCACTTCGTGCAAGCTTGGCTTCGCGTCACGCATCTGCGTTATTCATTCTTCGCGCTGTAACAGTCCACCATTGAACAGGCTTGCTCTGTTTCAACGCCTTCTGACCTCTGAAAAACTGTCCTGCTGCTGCTTCTATCTTCCTTTGCAGCTGAGGACCTGCTTCTTTGGAATGACGTCCCCAAGTCCGCTGGCGTGTTAGCAGCATGCACGGCGATTTACTTCGTCTTGGAGATCTCTGACACGCCACTGCTGACATGGTTCAGCAACATTGGCATCTTGGCAATCCTGGGCACAACAATCTGGGCCATAGTGGCGCGCGCTATGCAAATGTAAGGCTTGGGGCAGTACGCTTTCTTATAACCTTAGATGACAGTATGTTTTAGTATAGCATCGCAGCTTTGTGACCCCTTGCTTATCCCTCCCCCCCTCTCCCTGGCACCTCAGACTCCCCCCCCCCCTCCGTTCCCCCGTTGTTATAAGCAACAAGACCAGCTAACACATGCAAGGCGTGTGTCCCTTGAGAGCCTGCAAACCAAATTTACTAACCATTCCCCCCAACCACCCCTGACCTCCCCAAGTGGCAAGAAGCAGGTAAACAACCGCAAGCTTTGATGTGCAATACCCCCCCCCCCCCACCTGGCCCCCCTGGCCTCCAGAGTCTAATGCTCCCTATCTCCCACCCCTGATTTTCCTTTTGGTATGGCATATATGGCATGTGACATTAGCAGTGCCACACGCCATTCTTTCCCCCTGCAGGACTGGTCCCTCAGAGCACCTCCCCACCCCCCACCCCCTTCAGACGCACAGAGTACAATACCCCCCTCCCCCTTTTCCAGAGCCTAATGCCCCCCACCCCTGGTTCCCATGCAGGACTTGTCCCTTATAGCACCCCCCACCCCACCCCATTACACACAATGTCTCATGCGCCCCTCTCCCCCCAATTTAATGCCCACCCAGCATCTCATGCCCCGCTTTCTTCCCAGTCTAATGCCCACCCAACGTCTCATGCCCCCCCTCCCCCGAATCTAATCCCCCCCCCCCCCTCCCTGCTCTCCCCTGCAGGAGTGGTCCCTCTGAGCACCTCCCCACCCCCGCCCCCTAGCATGCACAGAGTTTAAATACAGCCCCCGCTTTCCCCTAGGGTCTCATGCCCCTTCTCCCTGCTTTCCCCCTGCAGGAGTGGTCCCTCACAGCACCCCCACCCCCTTGCACACAACGTCTCATGCCCCCCTCTCCTCCCATTCTAATGCCCACCCAGCATCCCATGCCCCCCCTCCCCCGAATCTAATGCCCCGCCCCCTCCCTGCTTTCCCCCTGCAGGAGTGGTCCCTCCGAGCACCTTCCATCTTTGTTGCGCAGTGGCATCAATGAGGAGGGGGCAAGGGCTCTGGCTGAGAAGTCTCGCAGGCACTTCAACACTGCATTGGGTAAGCAGCAGGGGTTGGCATGCCGATTCTCTGATTCGGCACTGCCTATGGAGGGCGATTCGGTTGTCATGTGGCTAGCTTTTCCAGACCCAGAAATAGGGTTTAATCGCATCACAAATGAGTCAGGTTTGCAAATTCGCGGACATTTCGGGTTCTAGCGCCTAATTCGTAGCCATCGCACAAAACCGTGAGTGTGTAGGACTAGTGGACGATCAAGGCGCAGCATCAGCGTGGACAAGATCTGCCCGTCGAAGTGCTCGCGGACCCTCAAAGACAGCTCACCGACGCCCAACTCCGAAGGCAGGTGCACCTCTGGGGCTCGCCCCGCTTGTTTATTATGGGGGCAGCTGGGGGGTGGGGCAGTAGGGTTCAGACAGGACCTTGGCATGAGGCAGGGGAGGTTTGTACGCACTTAACACTGCATTGGGTAAGTAGCAAAGGATTGCAAAGGGGGGGCGGGGGCAGTATGGTCAGACAGAACCCTAGGGAGTAGGGGAGGGGAGGTGTGTGTGCACCATTGGGTAAGCAGCAAAAGATTTCAAAGGGGGCCAGGGGCAGTATGTTCAGACAGACCCCTAGAGAGTAGGGGGGAGGAGAGGTGTGTGTGCACCTATTTTTCATGTTTTTTATATATTTTTTAAATCAGCATTGGGTATGCAGCAGCAGCAGCTGCTAGTAGGGGGGCGGGGGAGCAGGGGGAGTTTTAGCTGGTAGAGCAGATGGAACAGGAGCACTGGGGGAAGTAGCCTCGCGTGCACATCAACACTGTTTGGGTAAGCAGCAGGGGGTCCAATAAGGGGAGGGGGGGCAGGGGTAGGGGTAGGGTTCAGACAAAACCTTCACAAGAGGTGGGGAAGGTTTTTGCGCACATCAATACTGCATTGGATACCCAGCAGCTAGTAGTAGGGGGGAGGAGTGTGGCAGTTGAGAGGGGTTTTAGCATGGGGGCAGACAGAAGCAAAGATGGGGAGCGGAAACGGAGGGGGGGGTGGAATGAGAGGGGGTTACCGTACTAGAGAGAGGGTGGGGAGCTGGGAGGACAGCAGTGTTACTACCTACAGTGGAGCAGTGTGCTACATGAGTCATCTTAATTTTGGATGGTGGCCATGTGTTGATGCTGGTTTAGGGGTTAAACTAATGTAGAGTCTAGGGTTTAGGGTCTCAGGAACTAGAGGAGGAAAAGGTAAGGAAATAGGAGGATGCTCACTCAGCTTGTTTGAAGCAGTAGCAGCGAATGATAAGAAGGGTGAGAGAGAACAGCTGCTTTTACATGGGACCTAGACGTTGTGCGTAACAACTTGCTCCTTGTGCTTCTGTCGCTGTTGTTCCTGCAGCTACCCTCGGTCGCCTCTTGTCAGCCAAGCAGATGCCTTTCCTCAATGTGTAAATCCCTTGAGAACATTTTTGAAATATATCAGCTTATCTAAAGCTGGCTGTGCATTGGTATGCCCATCCGTGCCGTAAACCTCATTGTTGTGCTGAACATCTTGTCCCTGTCCTGTTGGGCTTAATATCTTGCCCCTGTCCTGTTGCTGTTCCTGCAGCTACCCTTGGCCGTCTGTTGTCAGGCAATGAGAAACACTGTTTCGTCTATCTAATGACTTCTCCATATCCGTAATAACTGTTGTCCCTGTGCTGTTGTTGTTGTTCCCTGCAGCCACCCTTGGTCGTCTGTTGTCAGGCAATGAGCTCACTCTTGCTCTGAAGGCAGTGGGGGCACTCTGGGTCATTGGCTGGATTGGCCGGTTTATCAGCCCTGTGGGTCTGCTCTTCTCTTGTAAGTGGGGTGGCACAGGGACTTAGAGGGTGTGGGGTTGAAAAGAACGGGGGTGGTGCAGGGACTTAGGGGGTGTGGGGTTGAAAAGAACGGGGGTGGTGCAGGGACTTAGGGGGTGTGGGGTTGAAAAGAACGGGGGTGGTGCAGGGACTTAGGGGGTGTGGGGTTGAAAAGAACGGGGGTGGTGCAGGGACTTAGGGGGTGTGGGGTTGAAAAGGACGAATAAATGCAAGTGTTAAACCATAATACCACAGGCAGTAGCGAAACCGAATCGTCGTACCTGAAGGACTTAGGGGGTGTGGGGTTGCCACTTGCCAGGGGTTGTGGGGTTTTGTGGGGATCAGGGACTTAGGGTCTGTGGGGTTGTCAGGGCTTAGGGGGTTTGTGGGGCCACAGGGACTTAGGGGGTGTGGGGTTGCCAGGGCTTGTGGGGTTTTGTGGGGTTCAGGGACTTGCTGGGTTTAGGCCTTTAGGGGTTCTGCATGGTTGATGTCTTGAGGGTTATACAGGGTTTAGGGCTTAGAGCGTGGGTTGATGGCAGGGGAAAGGCAGAAATGAAAGAGCCTGTTGGGGGGGCCTCTGGTCATTATGGTTTCATCAGCCCTTGGGGTCTGATGTTTCCCTCGTAAGGGGGTGGTGCCCTAAAGGTAAGGGTGAGGGCTTAGCGATGCTTCTAGCTGGCAGGGGAGGTGAAAAGAGCAACTTTTGTTGTAGTGAGATAGCCTTCAGATGAAAGCAGATGCGAGGGAAAGAGGCTTGGAGTGATCAAGTGCATGGGGGCCATGTGTATTTGGTTCTTGGTTGTACTGCCCTCTGCTAATTTGCGAGACAGGATGAGAAGAATTCACTGTTTCACTACTTGATTCCTTTCTGAATCATACTAGAGCATGAAGTGTTCATAAGAGTTTGTTTGTTAAGAGAGACCACTGCACAGCCCTTCGGGCCGTGGAGCACCCAAGCATGACTCCAACCAGTTTTGTTAGGGTTGTGGGGTGACTAAGTGCGAGCAATAGAGAGCCAGAGGGCTGCGAATTCTAGTGAGGCTGAGATAAGAGTTTGTATGTGATACAGGATGGAGAGAGCGGTTGGCAGCAGGCTAGGAGAGCGGTGCTTGGAAAAGAGCAGGGAGAGCAATGCTTTTATGTTGGTCATTGTCAATCTTGCCGACAAAAACACATTGGCATTTGTTCCCTCTCCTGCCTGCCGTTGCTGTGCTCCTGTTCAGTCTTCATGAGCTCTATGAATTGCATAAGGTTCGTTACATGTTGCCCTGTAGGACTAAGACGTTACCGTGCTAGTTTAGTGCTGTAATGCCTGGTCCATCTCTACGATGGCGAGTACAACATGACATGTTGCCCTGTAGGCCTGGATCACTGTCATGGTTTCCATGCACACTTCTTTCTCCCAAACAGTGGTTGAACGGCCCTTCAGATGTACATGTTCTGTCTTCGATGCTCTTTGACGCTTTTATTGTTTATTAGAAAGAAGGGATAAAAGCGAAAAAGAGCATGAACTGTTTGGGAGAAGCAACTGTCTTGCGCACTTGCCACTCCCAGACAGTTGTTGTGCGGCTCTTCAGACAGATTTGATCTGTTTTTGATGCTCTTTTAAGCTTCTATTTATTCCCTGTGCACTTGCTTCTCCCTGACAGATGTTGTGCCGCTGCTCAGAAGTACATGATTTGTCTTTCATGCTCAACCTTGCTGAGCATGAATTTGCATGTGTTTCTTTTCCTGCAGTTGTTGTGCTGCTGTTCAGTCTTCCTAAACTGTATGAGATGCGTAAGGACGATGTGGACAGGGTGGCCCTCTTGACCAAGGAGAGTGCAGGGAAGCACTACGAGCTGGCACGTGGAAAGGTGAGGGGGTGGTGGGGTTCCTGGGAAATTGCACAATGTTGGTGACATTGTTGCAGGGTTTAGGGTTCTTGGGGGGCGCCTGGACTGCACAACTAGTCTTCTTTTTTGAACATGCGGAATATTGATGACCCTTGAAACAGGGTTTTATGGACATGCTGAATACACTAGGGGGTAATGATGGTGGGGGCGATGTGGCCCTCCTGACCAAGGAGAGTGCAGGGAAGCACTACGAGCTGGCACGCGGGAAGGTGAGGGAATGGCGGGGTGGAAGGCATAGGGTTCTTGGGGGGGTACCCGGGCTGCACAATATGGGTGACATTGTTGCAGGGTTTTAGGGACATGCTCGGGTATAATGCTGCTGGGGGCAGGGCAGCAAGTCTGAGTTAGCAGACTGAGCGGAGACGCGGGGAGGTGAGGGGTGGGTGGGGTTTAAGGCATGGGGTTCTTTGGGGGAGAGCGGACTGCACAATATCGATGCCCTTTGAAACAGGGTTTTAGGGACATGCTGAGCTAGGTTAGGGTGAATTGGGGATGGGGGCAGGGTGGCAGTTCTGACCGATAAAAATTGCAGGGAAACATGCGAACTGGCAGGGGGGTGAGGGGTTAGTGGGGTCTGAATGGGGGAGTGGTCAGGGGGGTTGCTTACACGCCCCATATAGACAATAACTTTGGTTGCGGAGGGGAATAAGCAGCCGGAAGCTCAGGAAGCTGCAGTGCTAGGCCCAAAGTTTCCATCCCTCGGTGAAGGCGCTTGTTGCCTCTTATGTGAGCAAGCTCAACACATGCAGCACCTTTAAAACGGTCGGCATGGGTGTGTTTTAAGAACAGTATGTGATTTGACTTAGACCCTAACTTTGCCCTAATTATACCCCAAAACCCTAACAATCTGAAGCCATATTTGTGTTGTTTCAGATCAATGAGGCCGTGACCCGTTTCACCCCCAAGAAGGCTCCTAGGCCAGCTGAGGTGGTAAAGGACGAGTGAATGGGGAAGGGAACATTAACAGCAGCAATATGAGGTAAGGGTGTATGTTGAGAACTTGAGACCGTACGTCTCATGATATGCCATAGCAAAAAGTGCCATAGGCCCCGCACATCAAGCTGTCACCAAGAACAGCGAGGTAGAACAGAATATGGGTTGTCTTCGGCATGTATTTGCCAACATTTGACAACATTTGCCTAAACTTGAGGTTCAGCAGCTGGGTCAAAAGGACCCAAAATCTTCTGCTTTATATGCGTTTATCGCATGTAACATGCATGATCATTGAGGTGTCGACCATCTCTCAGATTTCATCAGATGAAAGGGCAGGCTATTCCCATTTTGTTATGGTCGGAAATTCCATGGTTGCCTTGTGCATACTCTGCTTCAGTGGGATGGTTTACAGGTACGACATTTCTAGCATCTTTGTACACTCAGAACACAGGAGTTGAGCTGCGGGGCTCTCTGCTACGGTTGGGAGGGTCCTTGCGGCGTTATGCATTACTCATCACACTCGTGGATTAGCATATTCGTGTCCTGTGGTGGGACTGACCAGGCACTTGCTTGCTTTTCATGCAGATGATATGTGGGGTTGGGGTCATGTGGCGGGTGCTGCACGGCCCGAAAGCTGTGCAGTGATCTATCTCATAGATGATATGTGGATGAAGAGGTTGTTTGGCAGTGGGGCCGAAGATCTTCTGGTGCATCCCAGCATATAATGATTGTGCTGGGCAACATGACGACCAGCTAGGAAGGTACTAAGACAGCCAAATGATGTAGACGGGCTACTGACTGTTTGACAAGCGGGTAGCGACAGCGGGTCCAGATAAGGAAGTCTGTTGCAGTTTGCTGCACTTGTGGAGTTTGTGTGGTTGGTTAGGAGGCTACTGGGCGTTGGGCGTGCAGTGGGCGTTGGGGTGGTTGGCAGGGGGCAGCAGGGTGCAATGGGTGGGTGGTTGGTGGGCTATGATCGGCAGTTAGCCATAGCCACGCAGAGCATGTAGCAGGCGATGCATGCTATGGCTTATCACAGCCATAGATGGCAGGAGCCCTCTACTGAGTTGAGGGGATGGCAAGCTGCCGGGATGCGCATCTTTTATATATCAGGGGCTGGCTGGCTGTTAGTATTGGATGGGGAGGAGCGATAGGAGCGAGCTTTTGTGGACTTTTCTGCGTGTGCTGGTGGTTCAGTATGTAGGGGCACTGTTTACCTGCAGGGGGAGATAGATGTTGACTGTGGTGTGGGGTTAGCACGTGTGCTGTGTGCTGGAAGGGGTGGGCCGCCTGCATCATGCTTCAAATGTAGTTGTGGGGGATCCAGTATCCAGTGTCCTTTCGTTTCCATATGTTGTGGTGGCTTTACTTGCAACGAAAAGATGTTGACTTTGCATGGCATACGGGGAATATTCTACATTATTAGGATATGTAGTCTTTGGGTTTCTGTTCGTTGTTGATGGTGGTGGAATTGGTATGGCTGCAGTTTCAGCCATGCTGTGCATGTACAATACCTCCCTTGAAACTTGCTTGTTATGTGCGTCCCGGCCGTTAGCAGGATGCCGTGCAATGTGGAATCATTCATGTTTGCCAATAGGGCACTTTGCCAGGGCCCTACGCTCAACTCGTCCTGCCTTGACGCTACCGCCGGTCGTTGCATCTCTATCTTGCGAAGTGCACCCAGTCCGCCATAACTTGATAGTAATCAGGGACTGCCTGCAGTCAGAGACGTGTTGTTTGTTCCTATTGTCGCGTGATAAGCACATGCCTTCAGGCCTGGAAGCCCTGACGAGGTCGCAGCCGTGAAGGCCCTCTCGCGGCTGTAGCGATAGAGCTGTAGCTCACTCCTCTCAGGGCTTTTCTGTCTGAGCAACATGCTGCCACTTAGAGATATGACACCAGAAGCAGGTTCATTCCCAAGATTATAAGCCCGAATGATCCGTAGCTGCGGTTGAGACTTCCACTTTGGTTGTTGGGCCACTGCATCGATGTTCTTCTGCAAGTCCCAATCAACTGACAATGTACACAATGATGGCTCTGGGATAAGATGATAGGGAACATCACGATACGCTGGACACGGCACCTGTCCGATGACGTTTCTGTTGCGCCAGACTGTCCGCTAGATGAGCAGACAGAGGTCACAACTAATCCGAGTCTTCTTTCATCGAGGACCATCCCATTACGAAGTATTGGCACCAGGGGTTCGAAGAGTTAATACCGTAACAGCACACGGTACCTAGAGACCGACATTGGGGCAGCCTAGAAACTATCAGTCGTGCAATTTAACCAACTAAATATACAAACGAATTTTTTTGTTGGGCACTGTATTTAGGTCCAGCGGGTATTGCACCAGCCCCAACACACCCAAATAGACACCAGCACATCCTCGTCCAATCTGCTCACCCACATCTCTTTCAATTAATCAACCTATTTAATATTTAACGATCACAGAGTAACACATAAAAGGGGGGCGAGAGGAGCAGGCAACCTAGGCTCCATGGCCAGAAAGATAGCCGGCCAAATCAGTGAGTGACTCATCGCTGACTCCGTCCTCCTGACTCATCTCAACCAAGGCTAGGTGAGCATCTGTCCTATAAAGCAGCAAATACAACACATCAAGCCTTGAGCTAGACTGTGCAGCATGATTAGACGTCCAATGCATGATAAATGCTGCTCTTGCTCCCGTGTGAATCATACAGAGAGAAAGCACTGCACAGCCTTGGGACCATGCAGCACCTGTGCCATGACTCCAACCATGTCATGTGTGTTGGGGGTGAGGATTGAGACAGAGAGCTAAACAGGGGACAAAGTTCACAACAAAGGGAGAGAGACAGACTGTTGGCTGGACCTTATAAGTGAGTGCCTTATCACCTGGTTAGATCCAAACAAATATGCAGCCGACAGTCCACCGCAAATAAAACAACATAGAAACACACTCAGCCTTATTTAGAGAACCTTTGCATCTCCTTTGGACTACAGCATCCCCTCCCATTATGAGTTACCCCCTCCTTGGTACCATGCTAGGTTTATTATTATTTTTTCCCCACCCTGCCTGGCCTCTTGTCGACGGTGCACTACTCGTGAGCAAAAGGAGGAGCCCGGCCCCAGACGATTTGCTGACTTCTGTGCGCCCACTGTGCCGGCCCGTTGGGGACCCGAAACCCCGGGGCTTGCAGGGCAGCACGGGTTTTGTTGTAGGGGTTGTCAGGTTGTTGTCCCTGGTGTAGTTGGGGTTGCAAAGGGTCGGACTAGGTTTATTGGGTAAAGCTCACTCACAGCAAATCAGGACCTACCACCTGTCAAAACACCAGCCACCAATTGAGAGCCAGAGATGCCACAAGGAGCACTATCCCTACAACATAACCCCAAACATGTGCATACCTTCGTCCAGCTCTACCTCTGCAAGCCCTTGTACTCTGGGGCAGGTGGTCCTCACCAAGTACTAGGTCTACTGCCATGATTATACGCCACAAATGGTGTGTGCGTAGATGTAACCATGTACCCAAAATTCTGTCAGTCACTTTTAGTTCACCATTGTCAAGAAGTACCCAACCGTTCTCAGGTGCACGGGGCACACCATTCATATGCTATTGCCAAGTCCTCACAATTTCAGTGTCCAAATCAGTGGGTCGTTCTACTAAGTGCGCCCAGGTAGCTTGCCAAGTCTGTCAACATGCCTCTGGTCTTGATGCTTGCTTGCATCCCGATGGCCAGACATCGCAGATAGTGATAGTGATTCCAGCAAACAGAGGGGACTCAGGTAATACTGACCACCTGTGTTCCCTTAAACAGCTCTGGCTCCCCACAATATGCTATCTTGAGTCGATCAAAATGCCTTTGAAGTAGCTTGCAGCAAGTTCAAGTCTTGCTACCCGCAAGGACTCGGCATATGCTAGGGTTATTGGGTACAGCTCACTCATAGCAGATCAGCACCACCAGCCACCTGTACTGCCAGCAATGTCACAAGCAGCAACAACATGGCTGTCACAGCGCCCATGCCAGCACTGCTGCAAAGTGTGTATAAAAGCTTGTATAGTTGCGGCTGCACTGCTGTCTGCCTAGGGGTGATGTAAGAGTTACGCACACACGGAAGCTTCAAGCAATGCATGGGAGCCATTACAAGGATCCAGCCACCTGTAGAGCCAGCAACGCCACAAGCAGCACTAACACACCTGTCACAGTGCCCACCACACCAGCACTGCTGCAGTGTGTTTTCATAGGCAGGGCCACCACCCTGTCCCCTAGCCCATTCAATGACACCCCATCCCCGTTGCGGATGGCAATGACAGGCACCATGCAATCATCGCTGTTCTGTACTGTGTATGCAACATTCCGTTCAGTGCTCCAGCCACCCCCCATTTCCTTCACGCCCGAGTCTGCCACAGCAGCAGCTCGCACCGTAGGCTGGATGATCTGCTGCTGGCCCCAGTTGAGCTCCTGCTGTCCAGTTGGTCCTGGCCAAGCCCGAGAAGTGGGCTTCTGAGAGCTGCTGCTGCTGCTGCCGCCGCTGCTGCTGCTGCTGCTGCTGCTGCTGCTAGAAGCAGTCCCCTGTTGTTTATTACTACTACTGTTCTCATCATCACTGATTGGAGCTGCCTCCTCAATCCCATGCTCAGTCCAGCGATCCATCTTTGCCGCATCAGCTGCTGGTACCAGCATGAAGTTATACTCCAAAGTGGTGTTGGAATCATCTTTAGCTCCTGCTCCAAGGCAAAAACATAATTAGTAATGGTAAGGGGTCCGTGTAATCCTTACTTCAAGGAACCCTTCCAGCAATTCCACGCAGGAGGGCTGCGATACACGGTCTCCTTTGGCATTTCTCCCTCTCTTGGTGATGTTTGCTTATGTTTGCTGATGTAGTTGTGACTGCCCTGTTGTCTGCCTAGGGGTGATGTAATAGTTACACACAGACAGAAGCTTCAATGCATGGGAATTTACACGCAACCAGCCACACTACTGGTTTCGGCCTTTTCGGCCTTCATCAGATGCAAAGACTGATTTGCAAATTCATGCGGCCTCTTCCAATATATGCATAACACTCACACAGAACAAGCCACCAAACTGCGAACTGAGCTGTAGCTGTGCAGGTGTTAACCGCTACAACACAGCTTATGCACACCAGGGTTTAGGGTTTAGGCCCTGAATTCAATTTAAAAAAAACCCAAAAACAGACAAGCTCATTTTTGCCGGATTTCACCCCATGCAAAGATTCAGTTCCTTTTTTGCGCCATCTCACAGCCCAGCCATGTCATTGAAAAAAAACGGCCAGGGCTGGCTAATGGGGAGCCCTGACCAGCAAACTTCCAATGTTGCTGTTACGCATTTCTCTCTCTCCCTCACCTGCTCCTAGGGTAATGTTTGCTCCTGTTGGTAGCACCAGCACTCTGCCCTTCTCAATGCCAAGGGGCCTTCCGTTGCCGTCAAGCATGGAAACCTCCTGAAGGGAGGGGAGGTAGCCCACGGTGAAGGATGCTTGGCCCCAGGCATCGCCCTGGTCAGGCCCAATCAACTCACGACTATCGTTGTTGCGCACTTTGATCTCGATGAGGGTGCTGCAAATAGAGCATGAAGACCAGCATGAAACCATTTCAGGATCAAACTGGGTTTAAGGTTTAGGGTTTAGGAGATAAGGATCAACACAAGGTGGATGTGATAAGGATGTGGATGCCAATGCGGCCGACATTGAGGGAAGACAGGTGGTCAGTATTTGCTGAACCCCCTCTCTTATCTGCTGTAGTTAACTACAAAACAACTACCATTAACAGTAGTGGTGACTAGCAGGGCCCCAGTGGAGCAAACAAATGAAATGGACCAAGCAGCTTTCAGCATCCATTTAATGCCTATACACTGATATCTGAGCTGGTTTTCATTCACCCACTCAACAAGTTACAGATTACATATTACAAGTTGGCCCCACACAGGGGGCGCCCGTAATGGAGCCAAACCAGGCTCCATGGGTCTCTAACACAAAACCAAACTCAAGCACCAGGTCCGCACGTACCAAGTAGAGATGTCCTGAATGGAGAATGTATAATTAAGACTGTTACTGGATGTCCAGTCAGTCAACCAACCCACACCCATACAACGTCGCAGAAGGTAAAAGCGACATTCCAGCGGCAGCCCTGTGCAGCAGCAGCATGACTGATTAGGTGCAGCAGCAGCATGACTAATTAGGTGCAGCAGCAGCATGACTAATTAGATGCAGCAGCAGCATGACTGATTACATGCAGCAGCAGCGTGACTAATCAGATGCAGCAGCAGCATGACTAATTAGGTGCAGCAGCAGCATGACTAATCAGGTGCAGCAGCAGCATGACTAATTAGGTGCAGCAGCAGCATGACTAATTAGGTGCAGCAGCAGCATGACTAACTAGATGCATCAGCAGCATGGCTATTTAGATGCATCAACAGCATGGCTATTTAGATGATGCAGCAGCATGACTAATTAGATGCAGCAGCAGCATGACTATTTAGATGCAGCAGCAGCATGACTAATCATATGCAGCAGCAGCATGACTAATTATATGCAGCAGCAGCATGACTATTTAAGGCAGGCAGTTGCAGAAGGTAAAAGCAATACTCCAATGGCAGCTCTGTACAGCAGCAGCAGCAGCATGACTATAGTAGGGCAGTTCCTGTGAACCTACCATACAAATAGCCATATAACAGTCGGGAGGTTGGGGTAACACTCCTTCCAGCAAAGCTACCATATCCTGACGACTAGCCTAGCCTGTTCAAAGGCAGCCGACTCCGCTCTGAGGCCCATATGTAAAAGGAAGTTCTGTTGAGGCGAGGTGGCTAGAAGTCCGTTCACTAGTCCGTCCTATGGTCCCGTACTGCCAAAACTTGCGGGACACTCCCGGTAGCGTAGGCCTGACACGGGAACGTATTGTGGCTTCCATCTGTGAACCACAGTATCTTGCAAACCCTTCACCCCCCCCCCCCCCATTTCATTCTGGATTACGCACCTAGAGGGTCTGTTGCATTGACCGTGATTGTAACTGTGTCATTGGGCTGTAATACTGCAGTTCGTGGTAAGATGTCTCCAAAGCTGTTTGTAACAATGACATCGAGCACAACAGGTGGCAGTGTACCGTCTGTAACGTTCAGCACAATGGCAGACTGCAGTAGTAATTGCAGCAGGACATAAGCAATGGGTTTTGAAGTTCTTGACTACCGTTAGTGAAAATGCAGCATCAGTATCTACGCACTGAAGGAGAGGCAGGACGTTCCTCTTGGCTAGATCATTCACCAGGTCTTTATTCCTAGAAAATCAGGAAATGAATGCTGGACTTCATGCTTTAGAATCTAAGTTAAAAAAGAGGGGGCTTATATGGAGGGAACTTTGTTCAGAGTCCACCTGACCTTGTTCTTTCCTGTGCCGAGGCCAACAATGGTCGGGGTCCAAACAATGGTGCCTCATGTCGTCTAGGCATATGTTGTCACGATTTTTGGTTGCATGCCAAAGGCAGGCCGTATTCTGTTTGCCTCGCAATTTTTTAACAGGTTGAGATGCAGGCCAATGACATTTCTTGCTATGGCATATGATGAAATGCAAAGCCATGCGGGATAACACGCTTTGCAATCACCCATGCTCAAGGCACACAAGCAAGCCAGGCGGCCTTCTGCCACAGGTTTTAGATGTTTTTTCGCATTCACTCATCTTGTCTAGGGTTTAGGGTCGCTATGGCATATCATGTAATGTAGTATAGTAATATTCCAGTCATCTTACCCAATCATCTCCCTCACGATTGCTGTTATGGTTCCAGCCATCATTATTCCTGACGTAGGCGTGCAGCCCCGTGCCCGTTGTCACGTCAGCATCAACCAACACATGCTCAAAGATATTAGAAGGGCTCCAGTCCTGCTTAGGGATGGTCCCATCGAAGGAGTTATGCCTGCCAAGCATGAACTTGAACTCTAGCGGAAGCCCTTTGGGGTCTGTGCCCTCGGCCACGAAGCGTATGCGGGTACCTACACGCAGAGCTGTCTTCCAAGGGTCTTGAACCACTGTGCCATCAGCCAGCTGCAGCTTCAGGCTTGTGAACTTGGCACCCAGTCGCCCATCACTGACTCGCAGAGGTCCATATTGGTACTGCAGGTCTCCATAGGAGTCTGAATCGAGGTTGGTGCCATCTGAATTTCTGACAAATAAGAAATGCATGTTCACGTTGCGCATGTCGTTGACGCCTAGAACACATGTATGCGTATTGGACGTTGTCCAGTCCGAATGTTCGAGCTGTTGAGTTGCATTGCATATCTGTGTGTCAGCAGGAGCAGCAGGAAAGGGGATTAAGAGCAGTAAGGGTGAGGACATTGGAGCCCTTCAAGGTGGCACAAAATAAGGCCCAAAGGCTCCCCATGCTCATGTGGCAGCAGCAGGTGATAAAAGGTATGGGCATTATAAGGATTCCCAGAGCAGCCAGGCAGGAGCATGTCACAGTTATGCCTCTAATGATATACATAAAACTGTTATGCCTTCTGTTCTTGCTGGACCTGGGCTCTCTGCTGCCCTCTTCTTTTAACAAATGACGCAGGAACACCATCATGCCAAACGACACTCTGGCGCTTTCCAGTACTGTAGGACATGGCTACAGCGCCATGATGCATATTCATAGGACTTAAGTTAGCGAGGTGAGGCGTGAGCTCAACAGCATGCCGTCAGCAGCACTTCATTTCGCTTACTTTCCAGTCTCATCTCTTCAATTACCATCCATGTTTTTCATATTAAACATGATGCGCACCTGCCACCTAATTTGTGAACGGCAGCAGCAAATTCTGTGCAAGTTTTATGCCCGTGCTGGCTTGCTCAGTACATACATTATACTGTGCCCTCTGTTTTTGCTAAACCTTGCTGGTGTGCCCCCTGTCTTTACTGAAGGTATGGTGGAGGAGCACCAACATGCTAAAGGGAACTCCGGCGCTTTCCAGTGCTATATAACATGGAGCAATATCATGCGCACCTGCCACCTGAATTCCAGGGCGCTGCCTGAGGGGTCTGATGCAGTGGCAGTGAAAGTCAACACATCCCCAACATCCAGCATGGGGTTAGTGCTATCATCGTAACTGAACTTGATGGGCCCCTTACGCTGTGAGACCACGTCCAGTTTGTCCACCTTGGGCTGCGTAACCATTGCTGTGGTGCAGTGCAGACGTGACAGCAGCAGCAGGAGCGCTGCTAGGAGGGATAGCCTCCCAGATCCCATTGAGCTGAAGCTGCCCTTTACGTTTGCTGCCTAAAGCCTGCAGCATAAACGGGTTCAATGTTTGTGCTCTTGAACACAAAGGCGAGTGTTGGAGTCGAGATCATTGTGAAAAGGCATGGCAACATATAAGCTGGCCTTTTCGAGCTGAGTCAGGAGATTACTCCGTAATGAGGCTCGCAAGCTTCTTCGAACCTGGAACTTGTTCTGGGCTGCTGCCAAGCGCAATCGCATGGGCATAAGATCTGCCACTGGGTAGTTTCGTCTACCTTGTTTTGTGCTAGTTATATCAGGTCTCAGGCAAGACTTCTGGCCTTAGGGTTCAGCTGGCCTGGTTGACAAGAGCCGGCTGCGGCCACCAGTTTGCTTAGCCTATACTTAAGACACGATCTAGGAAGGTTAATGATCGGTGTTGTGCCACTGCATGACGGTTCTACTTCGTTTCTTGACCCGCAGCCTGAGCATGACCACCGTTCAAACATGTGAGGGCAGCAGTGGGTTGATGTGGCGCACCGTGATAAGCATTCCTGTGCTGATACATCATCTGCTGCGCTATGTTGGAGTTAACGTTCCTATCATCATGTGATGAGGTCATACCCGAACTGGCGGAGCCAGGAGGGCTTACCTTCCGGCCAGGCTCTTCGACTTCCGCTCGAAAAGTGGCTCCGTTGTCTGGCGCCGTTGACGAAGAGTACAATCCGGTACAGATTTTCAAAAAGACAGAGAGGCAGAGAGAGGCAGAGAGGGAATCACTGGCTAATTCATATCAATTACGTGTTCTGCATGGGATATATGAGGTTGCTGGGCAGGCTCGCGTTCCAAAGCAGCTTGCCATTTGCTTGTAAGAGCTATGACTTGGGGTGTGGGACTTGCTGGCTCTATCTGAATGCATGGTCTCAAGCACGTTCTGAAAAGCCAAGCAATTGCCTCTCCACTTTGCCTCGATGCCTCTTCTGGACAGTTTAATCAGGCTTTGCTCTCCACCAGCAGCATGCCCTCCGACGGACTCGTCGAGGCGTTCGAGGACGCGCCTGAGCGTTGCTGCGATTGAAACACGGTGCGAGACAAATGACAGCATATTGATCGCTGAGACTCTGTTGCCGTTAAATGAATTGGTGCAAGAAGATTGGCAGCTGGACATCTCGGCAAGTAAGTAGCGCCCTTCTTTGGATATCTTGTTTATGCTTGAGCAATGCAAGCCATGATAAACCCAGCGCCTGCACTGATAGTGTTGCTTCTCTTTAGTGGGCACTTTCGTTCTGTGCAGCAGAGGTCCCTCTCGTCAGGGGCAAAGTGACAAGGTGAAGGCACTTCAGGCTAAGAATTCATGGTTGTTTGTAGGCTGAAGTCAGCCAGTATAGCAAGCAGGGAGCTCTGCACGTGTTGAAGCACTTTAAATCGTTTTCGTTGGGCTTTTGTATATGGGAGCCATCTAATTTTGGCAGAAGGAACTTTAACAGCAGTTTTGCTTTGTAACCAGGGCACATGCTGCTTGTATGCACCCTGCTCTGACTTGGCTCATATTTGTGGTAGTTCTCATTTTCAACCTACCGTCTGCTTGTCTCAGCCTTGCGTTATCGCGGCAGCTCTTTGTCTCTGTATCTCTCTATCTTCTCACCCTCACACCACTAAAAAACTGGTGGAGTCATGCTCGGGTCCTGCACGGCCCGGAGGGCTGTGCGGTGGTCTTTTATATCATATAGGAGGTAAGCTGGGGCGGTCTCTGCTTGGATTACAAGGCTGGGGCTTGCTTGACTCTAGGGTTCACTTTCTGCTGCTCCTCATATGGGGGCCCTCAGGCAAGCAAGGCCTACTGTGTGCTGGCTGTGTTTTGGACTTGGGGGGATGGTGATGCATGTTGAGCTGCTGGGGTGGCTGCTTGATTGGCAAAGCTTGGTGAACATGCGGGTTGCAAAGTCCCGGTTTTGTGGGTGTGCTAGCGTGCACTGTGCAGCACAACCTGCTGCTTGACAACAAGCACTAGGGGCTTCAATGTAGAGCAGCACCTCAGGCCACATCTTGGCTGCTTTGCAAGCCGTGTATTGGTGCTATTGGCTTGTATTAGGGTTGAGGTTGTAAAGGGTTTTGGCTGCAGGGCTGTCACTGCAAGTCTCCTGCCTGAAAATCATGCCGAAGCTAAAGTATGTAGTAAGTAGTTTTTTGTTTTCTTGGAGACAAGGGGCACATACATTTGTGGGTCCCTGCGTTGGGTTGTCTCCAAGATGTGAGGCCCACCCAGCTACTCACTAGTAGGCCTGCAGGCTAGTGCTGGGAGGGGTTTGAGTCCCCCAACTTGTATTGTATCGTACTCACTAGCAGCCCCAACCCATGAAGATCTTACGAGCGAGGCTGGACAGATGCTGGCAGGTTACTTCGGTTGAAGTATGAGGAAGCATTGTTCTCAAATCTTGGAGGAGTGTCCGGGCTACTCGGTCTATGCGGCCCTCTGGGAAGGTCAGTGCTTTCATGAACCAGAACCCCAGGAAGGTTGCTGCCTTTGTATCAGAATGCCTAGACTATAGGCGCTTTGAAGCATCAGACCTTCTACCTTATGCAACTAGGGAGACACCAGAGGAGCTAGGTCTGGTTGGTTATCAAATTGATACGTTTTCGTCTGACTATGATGATTATATTGATGAGTCTGGCATGGTGTATGATGCCCATGGAGCCTAGTTTGGCTCCGTTACGGGCGCCCCCTTTGTGGGGCCACTTTGTAATCTGGAATCTGTTACTTCTGCACACCCCCGGCTAGCACACATGCTGCTTTGTGCACATTCGTACTTGCCAACATGTGTGTTTGGCGTTCAATTTCACCTACCTGCCTCGTGTGTGCAGCCAGAAGTGAGTGAGTTAGCGGTATTTATCCGTCGGTAATACTGTTGCCAGTACTTTGGAAACGGTCCATCAGGCAGGCGCCCTGTTCACATACAACAACAGCAGTGGCGATAAGAAGATCGCATTGGGTTTGGAAGTCGCCTGTATTAGCGCTTCCCCTTGGGCATAAGCCTACAGCAGCCCTGAGCTGTTGCTTTGTGCATGTATACTGTGTGCATTTTCGCGACTGCGCCTGCAACGGGCAAGCTCTCCATTGCGGCACTTGCCAACAACAACAACATCCAAGGCTCTTCCGGCCACGCAGGGCCTTGGCCTGTACCCCCCCTTGGAGTATGAATCACCGCCAAAACCAACTGCATAATGCAACTGCCAACCAACTTGCCATTCTCACAGAGTGAATTTTGATTCCCTCCACATCCATAAACTGCGCAATCAGCCAGTCTTGTTTACTAAACACGATGTCGGTTCAGTGTCGTGGTATGCCTTTTTCCCAAGCCGGTTCGGGCCGTGCGCGCCTAAGCGCACCCTTCCCAGGTCTGATCAGGTTTACCGCTGTCAAGATTCAGATATATAGGCAGTAGCAGTGCCGTACAGGCAGGACCTTTCAAGCAGCTGCTGATGAGAGAGTCTCTTGTGGAACGCAATAGCCTACGCAAATGAAATTAGGTCGGACCGCATAAGAAGGGCTTTCAAGAATAAGGACCGCGTGAGACAGTCTCGAAACAGAACCGAAGCCGCATGTGGCTGGGGCGGACCTGTAGAAGCACTTCGACTTTGAACTGGTCGCGTGCAGAAACGATACTAGTTCTGAAATAGCCTCAGTACCTCCAACCTGGATGCGGCAACTCCAGGCTGCCCTCACCAGCTGCTACATACAGTACGGCCACCGGACCCCGCGAAGGCTGGATCCCCGTACATACCGTATTGACTATGATTCGTTACCAGGTGAGGTTGACATAGTTTCTCCCTTCTGGCGGAGGTCTGCCCCTTGCGATCTTCAGTTTGTAGATGATTTCATCACTGAGCCTGCCTGCAGTGCCGCTGAGTCTGACGGAACAAACTGTGATCATTCCACTGCGCCCTTGGCGGAATGACGTCATTACATCCATCACGCCGTGCATTGCAGGGCAAGTAAAACGACATTCATGTTGTTACACATCATGCTTCTGCTGCGTATACCAAGCCAAAAGCTCCTCCATACCAACTCAACTCTAGCAAAACCAAAAGCGTATCCATGCAACATACAGCAACACACCAAACCAACTCTCCATATGTTATATACACTTATCTAACATATACACAACACATGTATCCTTTGGTGAATGCATAGCATCTAGTACAGGAAGCACCCTCTCAAGCCCCCTGTGCATCGTGGCTCTCGGACCCATATGCTAACCTCCTTGCGAGGGCTAGATGCTGTTTGATCACCATCTCTGATCTGTTACACAGTGTGTATTGCAACAGGAAGGAACATGGTGACAGACAGCATCTGACGCTTAAACCATACACTGCTGCTTAGAACATTCATGCATCAACCGTAGGGATGTTATGTTCTCTTGCACTCAGCTCCACTACCGTATAAGCAAGGGCTCCAGCAATGCATCCCCACTATAACAAGCATGACCCTGCTCGCACACATGCCCGCTAGTTCCAACCTCACACGGTAGCTCCAGACCAGGACCAGCTCTGCAACCTCCTCTACGTCCTGTCTACATACAGCATCTGCAAACCCAAAAGCTGCAGCTTGCCTTCCATACCCAGGCCCCCACTGGGGTGGATGAGAACACATCAAAACCCAACATAAGTACCAAGCCGCCCCACCCCTTGATGGTGGTAACAACCCGCCCCTTTGCTTCATACATCGAGCATGGCTGCAACTGCTATTGCTTGCAATTCTGCAGATCCTCTTACTCGCTACCTATGGAGCAGAGGGTGCAGCTGCAGGGCCAGGCCGGCGGAGTTAGCAAACACCAGCTTTGACTGTAGTCAAACACCAGCTTTTGCTACTATCCCTTCCACCTCGCTGCTCTTTGTGACAGCTTGAGGTGCGGGGCCTATGGCACTTATTGCTATGGCATATCATGAAATGTAATAATAATATCCCTTGCAAGCATCCTTCCTGGCGTGCCACTTACGAAGCAGAGGGTGCAGGTGCAGGAGCTGAGTCAGCAAAGCCCACCCTGCTTTGACCGTAGTCAAACAGTGGCTGTTGCTGCTATCCCTTCTTTACAAAGCCCTTGCAACCACACCTACTGCCCGGCACTTACGAAGCAGAGGGTGCAGGTGCAGGAGCAGGAGCTGAGTCAGCAAAGCCCACCCTGCTTTGACCGTAGTCAAACACAGTGTGGTAGGCTCCCAGGAAGACATCCCCCAGGATCCACAGCGGACCTGCTGGGATATCCAGGCCTAGGAAACCACTCACACACTGGCTCTCACCACCTGAACAGAAGCAGCAGCAGAAGGAGCAGCAGCAAGACAGAGGTGAAGGTATGGACTGATGATGCTATCAAATAGACAAAATGAAGTGCATGTCAGGCCTGGGAAGCCACTCAACACACTGGCTCTCACCACCTGAACAAAGAAGCAGCAGAAGGAGCAGCAGTAAGGCAGAAGAAGAATTGATTACCGTATGCTTACTGTCCTGGGAAGCCACTCACACACTGGCTCTCACTGCCTAAATAGAAGAAGCCATAATGGTTTCCTAGGTGCACATTTTCTTCGCCTAAATAGAAGCAGCAGCAGAAGGAGCTGCCAGGTGCCATGAAGCAGGCCAAATCAAAACACCAAAATGCATAGCAGTGCACTGTAATGCAGGAGCAGCAGGACAGAGGTCATTGCATGACTTTGAGGGCCACACACACGCACACACTTGATCTCACCACCTGAACAGAAGGAGCACCAGCAGCAGGACGCGGTCAACTTATGGATGGAGGGTGCCCTGAAGGAACCACACCTCTGCCTCAACCAGAAGGCAATGGATCTGATCTTGCATGTATAATCAATGCAGTCCTCCCATCCCCAGCCCCAGCTGCTGCCCCTCCTACCTGCATCGATCTTCAAGATGTATTGCTCTGGGGTCAAGGTGAACTCCCTCCCTCCAATGGTCAGCGTCAAAGTAGGTAGGTCCTTCACCTTACTACATGTCACCATTGCCGGGCCACCAAAATCAAGCAAGTTACACATCTGCTCCACCTCCTGTATATACCACAGCACCAGCACCAGCACCAGCACCAGCAAAAGCAAGTCAGTAACAAGGGGAACTCCATCTGCACAGGAAGGGAACTAGAAGCAGACAGGTTGTGCATACGTTCCACCTCCTGCACAGATAACAGCACCAGCCCAGCAGCAAAAGCAAGTCAGCTAAGAGGACATTCCATTGCACAGAAAGCAAGTGGAATCAGACATGCTGCAGATGTGCTCCTCATCCCATACAGACAGCAGCCCCAGCACCAGGAAAGGTAGTCACCTGTAAACGAGTCCCATTGCACAGCAAGGGAGCTGAGATCAAACCCCAAGTTGCACGTATGTTCCACCCCGTGTAAAGATGGCAGCACCAAGTGGAGCAAACGCACGTCAGTGAGAAGGCAGGCCCATCCACACAGGAAGGAGCTCAGGGTCAGCCGGAGCATGCAACAGCAGACACCATCTCTAAGCAGTGAGCTTACAGTGCCATTCTCATGCAGCCAGCTGCATGATACAGAGCTGCGCAGCAGCTAAAAACAGGACCCTGCTGTAAGCCCATCTTCATCATACAGCAGCTGCTGCTGATAACTACAGACACCCTCCATCTATTTCCGCCATGCATTACCCAAGCAAACATCATGCCAACCTCTCCCAGTGACTTCAACCAAGCTGCTTTGCTTTGCATCACTCTTTGATAATAGTATGGAGGCTTCGTGACAACAATCAGGTCTGTGAACCCCCCTGGGTGCTATGTTCTACCCTACTGGTTAGTCCCTGTTCCACCTCGCTGTTTTTTTAAGAGCGGCTGGAGGTGCGGGGCCTATGGCGCTTTTATGCTATGGCATATCATGAAATGTAATAATAGCACCATTACTGGATAATGATAGTCATCCCTGCAGAAGCACCGCGTTCCCGTGTCATCTACTGAACCGCCTAAGCCCACACCCCCCCTTGAGAGAGTTTATCCCACCTGCTCAATCTGTGCCAGTGTTTGATTGTTATGTAGTGCCATCTTGATGTACTGCACCGCCATGTTGCAGAAGTCACAACCAATGCTGTTGCTGCTACTGCCCCCAACATTAGCAGAAGCCGGGGACACATGGCCGTAGCGGCTACGGAGCTTATCAGCAGCAGTAGCCCAAGCATGAGGAGATACTGCCTCCTTGAGGTCATGTGTGGCTGTAGCGAGGTGGTCAAACATAGTGTGGGCTGTAGCAAAGGCATTGGTCAACAGCTTGCGGTGGGCTGCAGGGCATAGACCGACACTGGAGCAGACCTGCAGCAACAGCCGTAGCAGGAGCAAAGGGTTATTACTGGCATGCAAATAGGGAGAAGGGTGCAAAGACTGCACTTAGAAGGCAAGGCAAGGCAACTGAGACTGGAACTGGACTAAACACATGCATTGCCAAGATGGTTATCAAGAAGATGCGGCGAAGAACTTCAGCAAGTTGGTGCCGATGCAGCAGTAGCTCTGCCGCATGAAAATTTCCATTCACAAGGGGCATACTTGACGAGTAATCTACATAATGTAAGGGCTGCATTGCACGGATGAACCTATGTGCACACAGTGATTTCCTCAATTACATCTTAAAAACCTCTCCCTGAATTCGCCCCCGTACCGCATCCAGTGGTAGAGTCTCAATTGCAGCGATGATCTGTGGAACGTAATCATGTACCATGGACTTGCACTGCAGTGTGAAGGCACTCTCAGCACCAATGGCATGATTGATCTCAGCCACCTCAATGGAGGGACCTGCAGCAGAACAATGTAACAGATTAACTTGATGAGGAGTGATCACAAGCAACTCCTCCACACAAAGACAGACAGAAGTCAGCACTTTTGCAGGGCTCTCTAAAGACTGGCTGCTGCAGACGGTGTAAAAGAATCATTTGGCAGCAGGCAGTTCGGCAAGCACAAGACAACAGACTTGTGATGGCAATCTTAGCACCTGTGGCATGGTTGATCTCAGCCACCTAGATGGAAGGACCTGCAGCAGGACAATGTAACACACGATTTCTAAACAAAGGCTTAACGCATCCAACCATCTCAACCTCCCCCGCTAATCCCGCCTATTCCTCGAGGGGGGATAGGGTGACTCGGGCTGCTCCCCCCTACATAAAGCAGGGGACTCAGATGAGCTTGAACCCTGCCTCACCCCCATGGATGGGATTGTTGTGGGGCTCCCCTAACCCATCATACGATCAATGAACACGGCACATGTCCCTCATAACTTTCCTCTCCTCCACCACCTTTCACCACCCTCACCTGCCATCAAGCTTGTCCCAGTGTCAGCAATGGCAGGGCATTCAGAACACAACCAGCTCCCCCCCAGGACCTCCCCCCAAATTCCCCCACACGCCCTCTCCCCCCCCCCCCCCGGCCCCTCCTCTCCCCCACCACCCTTACCTGCCATCAAGCTTGTCCCAGTATCAGCAATGGCGGGGCATCCAGAAGCACAAGCAGGCAGCGGCATACCAGGGACATCCAGCTTGTCCATCTTGAACTGCCAGTATGCACGACGTGTGACTGGGACCCTGTTGGATAACACAAACAGCAGGCGCACAGAGCAGTGTATGAGCACGGAGGCTTGGTGTGCACGCCATTGCACCTAGCCTCAGCTTGCGCGTGGGCAAGTCCACCATTAATAGTTCTGCTTCGTGATGGTGATCATCAGCCTTGTATTCATGGCCTGGGTTTGTGTGGCCATTGGCATAGCTGGTCTTGTGAAATGTACAATTGTTCAATTGATTGTATGACCACGACGCAGACGCCTATGTGGTTAGGAAAGACATTTGAAAAAGCTTTTGTAGCCAATCTTCCCATCACACTCGCATCTTCCTCGCACTCGCTCCTGCACACATCCTGATTCTGACCTAAGCCACCCTTTAAAAGCAGTGCATAGGGTCAGGGGTGCAAAGTGAACAGAAGCTACAAGTGAACAGCACCTAAATGTCTTCGTCTCCACTACAGGCATCCAAAGCATTCTCTGACCTATGCTTGCCATGGACAACTTAGGGAGGAAGGGACCTTGGCCCGTGTACAAAAGCGAACACCTCTGCAGTGATCACAGAATCTGGACCTTTGAATAACATCTCCAGAAAGCCAAATCAGGAGCACAACTAAGCCCTCGCAGGATCCACACACCCTTTCCAAAATGACAGCCCTTCCCAGTGTATTGCTCCTCAGCTCCTCTGCTATCCCAACCCCCCCCCCTCCCTCACCACGTCCTCTCCCCAGTCAAAACTAAGCCCTCGCGGACACATATGCCCTTTCCAGTAATAAAGCCCTTCCCAGTGCATTGCTTCCTAGCTTTCCACCCCTCTCCCTCGCAATGTCCTTTCCCCAGTCAAAACTAAGCCCTAGCGGACACATATGCCCTTTCCAGTACTAAAGCCCTTCCCAGTGCATTGCTTCCTAGCTTTTCACCCCTCTCCCTCACCAAGTCCTCTCCCCAGTAGAGTGGTCCGGGTTGACTCCTCCAAGCACCAGTTCCCCGCCATGGTCACTGCTGGGGTCACGGTTTAACCAGAAGCTGAACACAGGCTCTGCCACTAACTCCTGGTCCACCATGTTGGTGAAAGGAGGGGGGGCGCCGGTCACAGCGATCATCGGGAAGCCTAGACCCTGCGATAACATAAGGCGACAGCATGTATGAAGGTAGTGGTCTTGTCCTCTGATCTTCAGACAGGATATGAGACTGGTTGATAACCGTGCCATGGCAGCTGCATGGCCCAAAAGCTGTGCAGCTATCTATCTCGTACATGTGAGATAGTGCTTAGAGGTTGCCAAAAGGTTGTAATCTTGCTCAACCTGGCCATTTCCTCCCAATGAGGTGCTCGACATATGAGTGGCCAATTGCCAGTGAAATACAAGATCCCCCAACAGGAGTAGTGGGAGCCCACAATCCTGGCTAGATGCAACAGCCTAATGCATGCATTGGCCCATGGAAGGGTGGTTAATGCAGACACCTTCGTTTTTACACCTTCCGCACAGTCGACCAGGCAGATAATTCTGTCCAAAAACGCCATGTGGGTGCAAAAGGTTCTTGTACCCGTGGCACAGCTACCAAAAACTCTGACCGC
The DNA here is from genome assembly GCA_963556185.1 of Pseudopediastrum boryanum. Lineage (NCBI taxonomy): Eukaryota > Viridiplantae > Chlorophyta > Chlorophyceae > Sphaeropleales > Hydrodictyaceae > Pseudopediastrum > Pseudopediastrum boryanum. Next base: position 4,674,595 of record OY744510.1, on the reverse strand, counting down.
AAAGCAGAACATATTCATTGATACTGTAATGCAGCAACTGAACCCAAATTGCATTGCTGTGGGTGCCAACTCACCAGAATCCCGTCAAACTTTGCTGCCACAAATGTGATCCCTGGTTCACTGATAGACTCAGCAAAGAGCTGGCCAGGCACCTGGATGCCGCCAAAGGTCAGGGTATCGGAGCTGATGTAACCAGACAAACTCCCGGTGCCATACTGGATCTTGAACTCAGTGCCGTTTTTCTGCAGTAGGTGCAACAGAACAGAGAGAAGTAGGGAATGTGTACTGCACTTGAATGTGGGATACAGCACTCACTGGTGCCATACTGGATGCTGCATTCAATCAATGCCATACTTCTGCAGTAGGTACCACAGAGCAGAGACCCGGACCGCTGCTGCTATCTCTACTGCATCTGCTGTTCTGTGTATCTTCCCTATGGGGCAAACGTGCCAAACAACCTTCCCATCTTCGTTTTGATGGCCTCTGCGCATTCATTGTTTCCCATGCGGATGAAATATCACCCACAGGCTGTACAGTTGGTAGTCTCCTCTCTTACAGCACACAATACATGTGTCCCTGTCACACAGCTTTGCAAGCCTTTGCTTACCTTTCATAATGAAGGTCTAAGCCATGCCGAACAACGGTAAATCTCATGTTTTAACCAACCAACCGCTCCTTCTCTATGATAACATTGTGAAGACTAGAAGCTGCTGATGCTGGTAGTGTACTATTCGAACCTCTTTACTTTTCATAACATGCCATAGATTACTGCATCCTGATTCAATGAATCAGTGCTGAAGCCTTAATCCTATGGAATCTATCTACGCCCTGTTGCTATGCAGCGATCAGCCAAAAGCCCCTGGGCCCCGCACCCCAAGCTATTACGAAAACACCAAGGTGGACCAGCACAGTGAACCAATTAAGGAACACAGTAATGTGCTTACCTTGAAGGTTGAAGACTTGGCGTCGTCATACCTGTTGTGCAAGCGGCATGCAATATTGAACCAGGAGCAGTGGATAGAAGGCACCCACAGGTTGCTGCTGCCAGTGTCAAAGATCACATTGAAGCGCTGGGGAGGGCTGCCCAAGCCAATGGGGCCATAGTACTGTAGGACAGAAAACAAACTTAGCATGCTTGTTAGAGAAATGTGATTTAAGCTTACATTTAGGCATATATGGGGGATGAGTCTTGAAAGACCCAAAAAGCAACTGCAGGTCAACTAGATGTAGATGAGAGCCCAGTCCAGAACTACTAGGAATGACCATGTTCAAGGCAAAGGCTTTGCATATATATATATATATATATATATATATATATATATATATATATATATATATATATATATACATGTTCCGGCAAGGGGTTGTGAGCACTGCTGAACTTCCAGGAATAGCTCGCATACTGTCAAGACAGGTAAGCCTTGCTCAGCAGGTGCAGACCCTACCGAGCACAGTATGCTAAGCAAGAGACGGCCGCAGAAACATGGCCCCAGTACCACCGTTAACATATCTAGCAAGATATTGCACTCATTACACCCGAGGGCTAAGTATGCGAAACTGGCTGTTGAGGGGCATCTGATGCAAGCTGAGTCCCATTTGGGCACGTGCATGCATGTTGGTTAAGCAAGCATTTGCACGCACCTGTGCGTCAAGGTAGTTTAGCAGAGGTACGTCTCCAGTGCCGGTCTCGAGCTTGTTATCCACAACCCTGTCCACAGAACGCTTCCCCAGTTGGATGCTAATTCCTGCCCCCAGGGTCCCCAGACACAACAATGAGCCAATAAGGCCCACTAATAGAGATTTGCTGAGACCCATAGCGTTGTGCTATCAGCCTAGCTGGCGCCTTGAGCTGATCAAGTATGCTACCACGTGCAAGTGCAAGAGATCACATCGACCTCAGGGACAGACTCTTATCCGGGACGTCCAACTACACCATGTACGCAGCTTTCCCGCAAGTTTGGCAGGCCAAGGCTGAGAGCGAGGTCGTGGTGTATGTGAGAAGGCCTTGCCAGAGTGGCTCCATTTTTCCTTGGTTTCGGAGCCGCGTCCGGTTCCAGAAGGTGAGTCAATGCGAATGGGAGGGAAGCGTGGCTGCTCTGCCGACCAAGCACGCCATGGCATGTGGCAAGGCCACTGAGCTTGGATCTGCTTATATCCAACGTGAGCACATCCCCTCCTCGTGCCCTTGAGTAAAAGTTAAGGTTTGCATACTGCAACCACCAACGTGGCCTCACGTAAGGACTTGCGTCTACCTGGGTATTGTCTCCGCTTTCATCTACTAGTTTGGGTTGCATTTCCTGCCTTTGCTTGAGGGATACTGTGCACCGGTGATGGATTCGCCACATCTGGACCAGTTCGATAGTGGCAGCCTCTTCGACCTCTTTCAGTCGAGCCCAAGCGACTTACGCCTTGACCTGGATGCCTTGCCTTCATTCTTAAGCAGCGACGATGCCAGAATAGACGCCGTGAACGACAATGCAGCCAACTCAATGAATATGCCAGGTACTTGGGGACGCAGGAAGTTGGCGCGTGGATTGCTGCATGAGCATACTTCGTTGGGCGCGCCTTGCTCGCAGGTTACCAGCATGGCGAATGCTGGGTGCTCATATGCGCATGGGACTAGGCATGAGTCCTGAATCGGTTCCTTTCATGCAGATCTCTCAGATCTACTGGCGCAGCATGCTTTGCGTGGCCAGAGAAGAGCTGAGACGGCAAACACTTCGCTTGCAGCTGGCGCGGACCCCAACTCGGGCAGGTACGGAGTAATGGGAAACTGACCTGCATGTATCGAAGCATGGCTGGCTGGTGGCTCCATTGAACCTAGAGTTGACCGTCGATGTCTTGCCGCAGTTGTCCCGCAGTGGGGCCTTCTACCTCACAGCCGCTCATGACCACCGGACCATCTGCTCCATCAATGGTCCCTCATGAGGGTCATTTTGTGGACACCACAGCACTTCATGCAGTTATCAAGCAAGAGCAGGAAAGCAGTGGAGAGGAGGATGCCAAGCCAGCAGCGAAGCGGAGAAGGCGGACGCGCAATGCAAAGCAGCAAGAGCTCAATCGTCTCGCCCAACAGCGGTACAGGTACGAGGCGAGGTGTTCAGGCAATGGAAGACTGGAACTGCAGGTTGGATGCGTAGAATGCAAAGCAAATCACTACTGCGTCCTCGAGGTTTGCAAGGGGTCATCTGTTTATTGGATGGATGTTAAAGGCTTGGCAACATTGTCCCGTGAACTTCTCCTGTCAATGGTGATAGTCGGGATATGCATGCACCATGCATGCAAGGAGAGATACTGCATTTGGTGTAGGGGTGGTCTGATAAATAAGCAGTATTGTTGCTATGTATGGTAGGAAACTGCAGCAAACTGTCCACAGCAGCAGACTTCCTGTGAGCCAGTTGGGCTGCAGAGCAATATATACCTATGTGCACAACCTGCATAACACATGTGTGGTGACATGGTTATGTATGTTGTTCCTGTGCTTGCAGAGAGCGTAAGAAGCAGAAGTACAGCACCCTGCAAGGCACTGTGGAGGAGCTCAACGAGCAGCTGCAGCGACTGGCTGTGCTACAGGCAGCTAACCAGCAGCTTACCTCACAGACCCAAGAGCTAAGCACTATGGTCACCACCCGTGATGGCACCATCCAGAACCAGCTGCAGCTCATTGACTCACAGGTCCAGACGATCACGACTCAGGCACAGCAGCTTGAAGCAGCACAGACTCGTATCCAGCAGCAGGATGAGCAGATAACCAGCCTCAGCCAGCAGCTTGGCGACATGCGTGTCAGCGTGGCTGCAGCAGAGGGACGTGCAGCTGCGGCGGAAGCAGCTGCTGCTGCGCGCGCTGCAGCATCGCAGGCCACCATGCAGTCCAACGTCCCAGTACAGCTGTCCTTGGCGGTACGAGCAGCACTGCGTGCAGCAGCAGGGTGCGCAGCAGGTGCAGGCAGCAGCAGTAGCAGTATTGCGGTGGGTGAGCTGCAGCAGGCAGAGGCATCACAGCTACAGCAGGTGGTGGCGGAGCTGCCGGACAGTGTCTTGAAACAGTTCATGCAGTGCTGCAGGGAGGTGGCCATGCACCTGCAGAAGACGGAGGTCAAGGAGCAGCTGCAGGCCATCCAGGTGCCATGCTGTTAGCTTCAGCCTTGGCCTTCTGAAGCTGGGCTGGTTGCACCTGTCTGTTGTAGGCTGGGTTGGTTGCACTTGCCTGTCAGAAGGATTGTCACAGCAGTACAGATGTATCATATCCTGTGCTTCCTCTGTTCTAATGTCGATTGTGCCATCCTTTGCGCTGGGGCGAGGGCAAGTGTTGTAGAGAGTGCAGCACAATTTGCTGTGCTCAGTCTGCAGAGCAATGTGGTTGGGGGTGCGAGCAGGGGTGGTTCTTGTGCCTGGATGCGTGGTGCTGGGGAAAAGAGCTGGATGTAATTGAAGTGGGTTTGTGGGCCACTGGCGTCTAGGAGGCTGCTGTAGGTGTACGTGTATGAAGGTGGCTCGGCCTGATTGTCTCTGGGTAGACATCAAACCTGCCGCTGGTTTGGCTCTGCAAATGAAGCTGTTGCAAGGCAGTCGTGGGTTAGGGTAGCTTGTTTGTAGTTGCAGACATGAGGAAGGAAACTCTGACTGCATGTGCTGCCTCAAAAGCCTGCTGCAGCTGCAAGCAGCAATTTATTAAAGAGAGTTCAGCAGATAGTCGTGGCTAAAAGCCATGCAGTCAGTTTAAACCTGGGCATATCGCTCTCAGGCGCTGCTGTTCCAGTTTGTACAGCTACATCTGCATGGAAGCAGCTGCGGGTTTTTGAGTGTGTATGTGAACTCTAGGGACAGGCATTGAAACAGTATCATATGCTGCATGCATGCATCTGTGCACATTAGGTGCCGGCAGTCTCATGTGTATTGGGTCATGAAGTGGGAGGGAGCTTGAAGCTGCAGAATGATGTAGGAAAAACACTGCTGGGAACTTCAGTACTTGTATTCATTGCGGAGGCCTGGGGTGGTTGCTATGGATTTGTGGGGGAAGTGTCCGGCTCTGGCTTGATGGGAAAGGATGTTTAGGGGTCTTAGATGTATGACAAGTAGTGTATGGTCTGGGCCAGCAGTGCCCGGGGTGATACCTGTTGCGGTAGTACGAGGAAAGGGTGGTGGCCAGGCCAAGGCGTTGTCATTCTTCTGGACTTGCTGTGTGCAAATCATGTACAAAATGAAATGTGACCTTCAATGCTCTGCTCGAGGGTGAGGGAGGAAATTGGAGGTACACCGTTTGGAGATGGATGGAAAGGGTGCAGCACAATAGGAAGATGGTGGAAAGCATTGGTCTGGGCAGGATGTTACAGAGAAGCTCTGGCGGATTCGGACGGGTGCTGCAGGCCGGGTGGATGAGCATGATGGCAGTATCCGCTCATTGTTGGCATGAATGGTAAAGCCTGGTGCCCTTACGCTGCTTCCTGTCACTGTGAAGCTTCTTTTGGCCGGTTATTAGACTCTCTCCTGTGCAGTCAGGGGCAGGCCAGTTGTGAAGTGTCCAACTTTGTGGGGCTGGGCCAACAAACTCATTGTTGATCAAAGAGTCAAGTTGGAAAGGATATGCAAAACTTACACGGCAAGGGTAGTGCTCCATTGTTGAAGTTTATGGTGCCCTTGTCCATCGACGAACAGCATCAGAGGCTGGAGGATGAGAAGTACAATCTTCCTGCACCGCTCTTAGTGCGTAGCCAAAGCTCCGCGTGAAAGCTGATCTGCGCTGCTGCTGGAGATGTGTGGGCGAGCCGAAGGGTCGCAGGGTCCAAACCTTGGCTCGCCCACACATCTCCAGCAGCTGTGCTGGCAGCATTCATAAGCAGCCTCTGCTGCGCTTAAGCAGTCTTGCTTTGCCCATGGTTGACAGGATGTACTGTGAGAGTTGGTGAGGAATGTAATGTGTGCTTCTGGGAGCACAACATTTTGGAGGTCTTGTGCTGGAGTAAGATGGTACGGTATTCTTCACTTTGTGTTTTCCATTCGGTCCTTTTTGTGCTTCACATACAGATGTTGGTGCGATATGGGATGAAGAACACAATATGTGATGGAGGAGACATCTGTAAATGAAGAAAGTGGGGACATGGTAAACCTCTGAGATGCTGTGTGCAGCTGTCTTCATGTTATGTACAAGCCTCGTTTGGGATGGGTTAAGCTGAACCTAATTGCAGCGTGTACAATAGTTTTGCCGCCTTTCTTGACACTTGTGTATTCTTTGTATTCATGCATGGCTGTATGCCAGGAGCCAGCTGTTTGTGCTGGGTACACATCTGTGTGGACCTGCTTGCTTCTGTCTGTGTTGGTCCAAACGTCTATTTACTCCCTAGTGTGCTGAACGGAGGGTGCGGGGCAGCTGGGTGTTCGAAGACAGGATGTACTGAGGTCCTAGGAGCAGCAGAGTGCAACCTTATGGTGGGGTGGAGTAGTGGAGGCAGAAAAGATGGGGTTAGACTCTTATTGTTGGATCGGTGGGAGGATGCATGCAAGCAGGGGCAAGGGACATGGGTACTGCGGTATTGTCTGGTGTGGGTGTTGGGGAAGACATTTGTTATGTCGTTGGATCGGGTAAAGATGTGGCGTCGTTTCTTAGCGAGATTTGTGATTTGTGTCTGGTATGTGTCACCTCCTGATGTGTGCGTGACGTGTGTTTCACCTGCATGTTGATGTGTTGCCTGCTTGTTGCAGCTGCAGCAACGTTTTGGTGCTCGAGGTGTGTTGCTGCAAGTTTAGTGGTTTGCGATTGTCCTGTGGTAGGGGGTAAAGTCAGACCGGAAGCGGCTCTGTTTTGCGGGCGGGACAGGGCGTGGGCGACATGCTTGTGCGTTGTCACTGTGAGATACCAGCGGAGTGGGTCAGGTCACACTTGCAGGGCTCATTGCATTAAAGTCAAAGCTGCTGCCAGCTGTCATCCGCATTATTATTACATTTCATGATATGCCATATGCTGTCATCCGCATTAGTACTATAAGACAGGGCACGGTTGTTCCTCTTGTTCTTGTGCACTCGTTGGTATTGGCTCACCCGGAGCACCACGGCTGCATGTCACAGCATCTCCGCTCGGCGGATGTGCTGTTTTTGCGCAGCCCCCCCCGGGGCGCGCCCTACTAGGATGGGGCCGGTTGTCACGGTTGCGGAGCATAGTCCTTAATACGACTCGAGAGCAGGCAAATCTCCCAATTGCAACGCGATGCAGCACATGATCGCTTCCAGCCCAGTTACAGAGCATTACGACGTTGTCTGCTGGCTATGTACCGGTCCAATCACCTGTCTAAGGCTCAGTACCTCGCGGAGCATCTTGCTAGAAAAGACTCGAGGGAATACAAAGGCTGGTAAGCAGCAGCGCCTGCAGCCCAGATTGAACTTATGCCAGCCCAGAGCCCTAACATTAATGACCTCCTCCATGCGTCATGCACGGAAGATCGGGACACACCAGGTCCTCCTGCTGTCAGCAACATGCTCCCCGGGGCTTCCTGATATTATGGAATGCAGACTTGCGCGCTTCTCTCCGAGCACAAATCTACGCATATACGCAAGAGCAGTGTACTGATAGCGGCTGTGGGCAGCAGTTCCAAATATCGCATGTGTTCCGAGCGCATCTTGACCAGAGCGTGGGATAGTATTCAAGCTAGCACTTCATTTGCAGACAAGCACTTCAACAGATTGACAAACTAAGGGGCTCCGCTTTTTCAACAGAATATTTTCATTTGATACATCGACCCGGTCCAGGTCAGGTTGCAGATCGGAGTCATCGACATGAAGCCGATGGCGGCAGAACAGATTGTTCGCAGACAGCTATCAAGCGTGGAATGGATCAAGCCCCGGACTGGTGGTGTGAAGTCGGCACCCAGTTCAGTCGGCACCCAGTTCTGTCACAACATCACTAGGAGCGGGTTCTGGTGGAGCAGCAAGTTGAGCTGCCGTGCAGTAGCTGCGCAATGCTATGCCATGATGGAGAGCAGTCTCCAATGTCAGGAATATCCAGTGCTTTCCGCCGTTGCTTTGCATCACGGGCGAGTTCAGTCTGCGACAGGTCCGTTGCGCATTTGAGTCCTGGGCAATATTTGATGCAACTTCAAGTGTCGAGTATTAAGAAGCTTGGTAGTGGTTTTACAGAGAGTTTCGCCCGTTTCCAGCTGCAAGCGCCGTTGCCCCGCTTTCGGCTCTGAGTGAGTGAAGTTGCTCAAGAGCTGATTCGCGTATGGCTGGATAGATTCAAGTGAAATGCAGGAGATCTCGGCGAGTACGTCTGGAGCCGCAGCTTCTAGCAGAGGACGAGCTCGCACGTGCTTAAAATGGTTGGACGACTGGAGCAGTGTCAACTGGACCTGGCTCCTCTTTGGGAGCCAGATCATCATATCGCTACTCACATTGTGTTTCAGCTTCGGCATGATTGCTACGTATGACAGCCAAAAGGTATACTGGCCTATCGTTACGATCATCATCGGGTAAGTCCCCTTTGCACAGCTGTTCTACCTGTGGGTTGCAAACTCGCCCTCTAAGCACTGTGCTCCTCCCTACTAATCCCTGCATCACATGGCCCGAGTGAAGACATTGTTAATTCCCAAGGTATCTTGCATAACGGTTGTGATTCTGGCTCTTTTGCAGGTACTTCATGCCTAATGCTTCTGCATATTGGGATTATGCCAAGCAACTGGCTCTTGAGAAGCGCAAAGCCAAAACCAAGCAGAGTGGAGGCAAAGTACATGGAGGCAAAGTGATCCACCGCAGCTTCTACCTTGCTCAGTTCCTTGTGGCCTTGTCAGTTATGATCTTCTGCATGGCCGAGCTGGTTAAAGCAGCAAACAAGTCCCAGAACCTCCATGTGCTGCAGCAGACATGTACCACCCTTCAGCAGCAGCAGTTGGCTAGTGTGCGCAACATAGTCACTGCCACGCAACAGCTGCAGTCTTCGGGTCAAGAGGTCAATGCTACAGCTTTCACAACAGCTATCCAAGCAATCGCCGCCAACCCACCAACACCACCGCCACCCTCTCTCGAACCGCCACCCTCTCTCCCACCACCGCCACCACCATCGCCACCACCCCCTCTCCCACCGCCACCCCCACCACCACCCCCAGCTGCTCTTCTAAACACAACCAGTGCAAACGTCACTACCCAGGAGCTTACAACCACTGGGGGCCGGCGCCTCCTTCAGAAAACTGGCACCACCCTCCCACCCCCTCCACAGCCTCCGAAACCATTACCAGCAGCAAATTCTTCCATTGCCCCACCGCCCCCGCCAGCACCACCACCAGCGAATTTTACCTCGTTCGACATCCCGGAATGCATGCAGGCACAACAAGCAGCTCGAGAAGATGCACGTAAGGCTGAAATGGAGAATGTGTACCTGCCAGTGCTCACTGCCATTAATGGCTTCTTCATGCCTAGGCAGCCTAGCAAGGTGAAAGAAAGTGATGAGGAAGAAGAAAAGAAGGAGGAAGAGGGGGTGAGCCTTTCTGGCGTTGCTGAAGCCAGCAGTAGCAGCGGACAAGATGGCAAAGCTGCTCAGGAAGTAAGTGGGGATGTGATAGGCCCCTCAGACCAGGCAGTTCATGCTGTTAAGTAGAGTGTGCCAAATGGTCTACTTCTGACATTCATTTTGCTTTTGAGTAAAGGGCTGCATTAAGGATAATCTTTTTCAGATCTGCATGGCGGTTGTGTCTGTCTGCAAGAGACAGCTATGATTTCTGGGCGAAGGTATGCTTGCAGCATCTTTGGACTTGTAAACATGAGCATATGGTTCTCTGTGCACGGGTGTACAACTCCAAACTGCAGGACAAGAATATGACAAGTGTATAAAGCAGCTTCTATATCGACAAGGGTCTGGCGCTATGCTTCAGGGATGTATAGCCGTGCTGAGAGTAGATGCGGGGACATGTTATTAAGCCTAGTCTATGCTCTGATTTTTACTTGGTGACCCTTTTACCAGGGGATGCAGGGGTTGGGGGTTGCATGGGAAGCACCCGTCTGTTGGACGTGGATTTTATGCTGTCTGATGCACCATTTGCTTGGACAGCTGGGCATACTCAACAGTGTCACGAGCAAGAGATGACCCTTTTAGGCGGATTTCTTGCCCCCTTCAGATTGTGAGGGGCTGAATGTACTAGAGTATGGATGCCTCTCGGCGTTGAGTTGCAATTAGGTGCCCAGTTAGAAGGCTTGCTGGCCTGCTTGGCAACTTATCTGGCATTCCTGCTGCATGCAAGTCCTTGGGACCTACATGTTTGAGCACATCCATCTGGCATGCTGTGGTCATTGATGTCTGCAGACATAGGGTTGTTATGCTTCGAAATCGGACCGTAGCGAGTGGCTTAAGCCCTCTTGCGCGGAAAGGGAATCTGGGGCGTGGTGAGCGCACGGCAGCACAACCACTTGGACCACTCAATGCTCAATAGTTGCATCACATGGAGGGAATGTCTGCATGCAGCTTCCAGCGGATGCTGAACCTCAAGACACAATAAGTGTCAATAATGCTGGGTACCATATGTTTGCACCGAGCTTGAACACCTGTTCCATTACATAGGTCTATGTGCCTGGTGCATGGCTGCAAGGCGGCCTGTGATTTTCCAGGTATTGTTGCATCATGTTCAGAAGGATTGCACTGCATGGTCTGTCAGGCCAGCCAGTGGGAGAGTTGCAGTCTCTAGGTATGTCCATTTAGCAAGTCCATGCTTGCAGGTTTATATGAGATAGATCGCTGCACAGCTTTCGCGCCGTGCAGCACCCGCCACATGACTCCAAGCTGTTTGTTAATGTGCTTGTTTATGCATGTTGTATAGTCATATGCAGGGTGGCATGGTCTCAGAGGTGGCGGTGTTGGGGTCCCTTGTGGTGCATGGTATGGCTTGGGTTCACTTCAGAGGTCAAAAGTGGTTACAAGCACTGTCGACACCACCCATGTTGGGCAGCTCTCGATAAACCGCATGAAGGAAGTCAGCTGGTGCCTAGCAGTCAGGTATTTCATAAGCAAGGAAGTGACATCGGTAGACAGGTGGGAGTGTATGAGTATGCACATGGTAATGCATGGAGTGATGCACAGAAGCAAACCATCATGTCTAGGCATATGTTGTCATCATTCTAGTTGCATGCCCAAGACAACCCGTATTCTGGTCCACCTCGCTGTTTTTCTGTGGCAGCTTGAGGTGCAGGCCTGTGGCATATCACGAATCGTAACAATAATGATAAGCAGACCATTAATTGCCCGCTTGGCTGAGGCTCTGTTTGATCGATGCTGAATGCTTTCTACCATTGGCGGTAAATCATCATTTCAGCCAGTATGAGACCACAATGACAGCTAAGCCTCTCTACATAAATCACGTGCTGTCTGAAGCTGCCTCGTTTGCTTCCTGCCAGACTTGGGAGGTTCATGAGCAAAGCATGCATGTGAGATGACGGGGCCAGCTAAGGTGACTGTTCCTGCTGGGTTACATGGGGATTGGGGCTTTTGACTGGATGCAGAAATTCCACTCAACTACTGTAATGTCAGTGCATAACGTGTCCTGGGGCAGTGATACTTTGTTCACTGTTCAGCAGTAATGTGCCCGGGAGGTTTAATCGCTGGACAATGTTGGAGTCAGACTGTCTGCTGTGCGTTGAAACAAGTATTTGGCAAGAGGTCTCCATCAGGAACGTAGTAAAATGACATGTTGTGGATCCTCTTGCTGCTGCTCCTGAACTCTGCTGCCCTGTCTCATTTAAGAGTTGTAGTTATGCAACCACTTGTGGAAGTTGCTTGTGTTGCTGCTTGTGTTGCTGCTTGTGTTGCTGCGATTCAGTGCAGAAGCAACGGGTCCAGCTCGGAGCAAGGTTAGGTTGAGGTGCCAGGAACTGCAGCTTGCAGCTGTTAACTACAGGCTCCGTCACGAGCATTGCACCACAGCACGGGTTGGTGCTTACTAAGCTGCCTATGGCATCACTATGAAGCATGTTTACAGAGGGAGGTGGGCTGTTTGCTGTCACTGTACTGGTGCCTTCTGGTCTGTAGTGAGCGACAGAATAAACCAGCAGCACTCAGCAGCAGCAGCAGCGGCAAAATGTGTCTGGCATCTGGTGCAGCAGAGAGGTAAGCTTACAACACAAAACAATGGATTATCTTGTCCAAGGCCCAGTATGTACCTCTGCAGAAGGTTGTGGCTTGTTTGAAGCAGCCATGACCCTTGTTACCAGCTGATGGACAGTCACCTTAACAAGGCAATCATGCACTCTTTATCTTGCCACTTCAGGCCATGCGAGAATGGAAGTTTGATTAAGTGGAGGTGCATGGCTCACTTCAACGTCTAATGTTCTGCTAGGGGCTGTGTGCATGCAGCGAGAACGACCAGCAGGCACGGCAGAATAGGAGGTTCTGGAGTTTAGCCTAGCATAGGGCACTGGTAAGCATTGACTTCATCAGGCCACTTGTTGTGAACGGCGTAGACAGATACAGCACCTATACGGCCACAAACTAGGAATCATTCGGTATAAGAAGCCCGCCAGAGATTACGACCTTCGCGGCAAAAGTACGTCCACAGGTCGGTGCAAAAGCGCATGTGATGGGGACCACGACCCTGACGGCACCATAGACAAGTCGCCTGGACCCATCCTTTCTAAGTTGTTATGTCTTAATAAGTCCATATAATCCAGCAAAGCATAATGGATGCAGCTCGCTCCTTTTGAATTCGTCGTAACATGTCAGAATGATCATGAACATTATCGTGGATTTGCCGGGGCCCCTCGAAAATTGATCCTGAAATTGGTCCGACTTTGCTTCTAGCAAAGGCACCTCAGCAGCTCTATCCAAGCTTACGCGCTTAAAAGTACCCCACCTTGTAGTAGTATACTCTGACCGGGTGATGGCTCATGCAGGGTACAGTTTCGTCTTGTCCACGTCGAGATGCCTTCCGTGAGCAGATGCCATTGACAAGTGCCGAACTTGCCACCGCAGCCTAGGCCCATAAATGGGCTGGTATCTGTCAAGCAGTGATTGCTAATGTTTTGTAAGGAAGATCATCGCCTGTGGAAAGCCTGAACGACTTCAAATGGTCCCCTACACGTGCATTTTCACTGTGAGGTCGGTGTCATCGCTCATGGATGTGTTTAGCATATAGCATGCATGGGTGCCCCGCTCTCTTGCTTAGTTGGCTGCAGGGGTTTTGCAAGGGAGACAGACAGTTCCTTTTGCTGCCCTTCAAGGGGTTGCACACACGAAGACATGGGTGGAAGCACAGTGCAGCACTCACAGCTGGCACTTTGAAAAAGAAACAAACACAATCTTTTACTGTGGCTGCACCACAGCAGCTAGCTCCCGGAAACGACCAAACACACCAAACACACCAATAACACATTATTGTAGGGCAGCTATATGAGGACCAAAACCCGCAAAGCAGGTGCAGGGGTGGCACGGTTGAATGCGGGAACAGGTATGGAAGCCGGGAAAGTGTGAAGTTGGGTGCATGTGTCAGTGGATAGCCCGCCTGACCATATGGCAATGAGATAGAGGCACATGGGGCTGGTGTCGGGCTGGTAATGAACGACATCATGGGCAGAGGTGAATGTTGAGAGGTTGTGGAAGAACATGAAACCTGGAGGGGGGTGTGCACATGAATGACTCCCCCTAAGGCTGGCTGAGTGGCTGGCTCTAATGATGTACATTCTATCAAGCTTTGCAGACTAGCAAGTGCCTGGGCCCCGCAATTTGCTTGCGAGCTGACATCTGATCAGTTGACCTATAGGATATAACAACACTATGTAATCAACGGGTTGTGGATCCTCTTGCTGCTGCTCCTGAACGCTGGTGCCCTGTCTCATTTAAGAGGTGTAGTAATGCAACCACCTGTGGAAGTTGCTTGTGTTGCTGCTTCTGTTGCTGCGGTTTGCAGAAGCAAGGGGTCCAGCTCGGAGCAAGGTTAGGTTGAGGTGCCAGGAACTGCAGCTTGCAGCTCTTGACTACAGGCTCCGTCACGAGCATTGCACCACAGCACGAATTGGTGCTCAAGCTGCCTGTGCCGGCATCACTATGAAGCAGGTTTACAGAGGGAGGTGGGCTGTTTGCTGTCACTGTGCTGGTGCCTTCTGGTCTGCAGTGAGCGACAGAATAAACCAGCAGCAGCAGCAGCAGCGGCAAAATGCATCTGGTGCAGCAGAGAGGTAAGCTTACAACACAAAACAATGGATTATCTTGTCCAAGGCCCAGTATGTACCTCTGCAGAAGGTTGTGGCTTGTTTGAAGCAGCCATGACCTTTGTTACCAGCTGATGCCACAGAGTCACCTTAACAAGGCATGCACTGTTTTTCTTGCCACTTCAGGCCATGCGAGAATGTAAGTTTGATCCAGTGGAGATGCATGGCTCACTTCAACGTCTAATGTTCTTCAAACAATAATCTCTCCCCACTGGACCGCTGGTCACCAGAATCTAAGTGCAACCCGATGCAGAATGTGTGTTGCTGTACTAGTCTATTCTTGCATTTGCGATAAGTGTGAACAAAGCCACCTCATGGTGAAACTGCACATAGCTATGAGTAATGCATCCATTCTCTGCGCACAACCGTGGTACTTAAATCTGCAGCTGATTCGGATCTCATCGCAACCTACCTCTTTGTGGGGCTTTATGAGCCCATCTACAGCAGTTCATTGTGTGTTGCTGTACCAGAAGCAGGGGCTACAGCAAGGTTGAGGTGCCAGGAACTGGACATGTGCAACTGTCATGCAGTGAGGTGGTTATGCTTGCAGCTAATGTGTCTGCTTGAGGGCTTACACAGCAAAAGCAGCCGATCAACCAGCAACATGAGCAGCAGCAGCAGCAACAACACGGGCAGCAGCAGTGCCAGCACTTCCTCTGGGGTAGTATTGTCATTTGCTGAGCTTGGAGCTTGGCTGCAGCAGCAGGTCAGTACAGCACCAACACCAGCAGCATATGTTTTCTTATGTAGCATACTGGAAGCCAGCACAAAACACCTTCGGCGGGACAGTACTGGGAGTTGTATGAGCTACGTCAGCAGCAGCAGCAGTCAGCTTGGCCCGGAGAGCTACAGGGCTTATCAGCAGGAGCATGCAACGCCCTGCTGCTGCAGCAGCAGCAACAGGTGTTGCTGGAGGGACCTGCCGGATTGGGGATCGAGGGGCTAGGAGGGGATGAACAGCGGCCTGGGGAAGTAGTGATGCAGCTCACTCATGATAATCAGAAGCTGCTGTTGAGTGTCTTGATCGAGAGGAGTCAGCATGGTCGAGCTTTGGGTTGCTGCAGATAGTACCTGACCTCCTTCCTTATGGTGTGGACACGTGGATGCAGCAGCTGAAAGAGCAAGGGCAGATAAAAGTGGCTGGCACGCAGCAGCAGCAGCAGCAGCATGTACAACAGCTGCAGCTACAGGGAGAACAGCAGCAGGAAGAGCAGCAGCAACAAGAAGAGCAGGAGACTGTAGCAGTGAGCCTTGCTTGGAGTCCTCCAAAAGGAGTTGAGCTCATGCTTAAAACCGGCACACCATCAGCAGCACTTGCAGCTGAGCAGCTTGTAAAGCACCTTCTGCCTCCAAATGGCCATCAGCAGCAGCAGCAACAGCAGACACAGGAGTTAGGGTTAATCTTACTTGGGGAGTTGGGCCCTCACGTTCTTCAATTCCTTTGCCAGTATCTAATGAAGGGGAGGGCGAGATGACTTTAAGTCGCCTCTCCCTTAACTTACACGGGCTGGGATTGTAGAAGAGGCTCTGCCTCTTTCACAGTTAGTCAACTAGCCTGGCGTAGCTCTTCTTTTTCTTCTTTTGTTGAAGAGGTTGTGGATCACCTTGCTGCTGCTACTGAACACTGGTGCCCTGTCTCATCGCAGCAACACCATTAAAGTGAGTCTGGCAGCTGGTGCAGCAGAGAGGTAGCCTTACTACCTAAACAATGAATTGAATTGTGCAAGGCCCAGTATGCACCTCTGCAGAAGGCTGTGGCTTGTCTGAAGTAGCGATGACCCTCGTTACCAGCTGATGCGGCACAGTCACTGTTTTTCTTGCCACTTCAGGCCATGCGAGAATGGAAGTTTGATCCAGTGGAGGTGCATGGCTCAATTTCAATGTCTAATGTTCTTCTGAGGGCTGTGTGCATGCAGTGAGAACGACCAGCAGGCACGGCAGACTAGGAGGTTCTGGGATTTAGCCTAGGGCACTGGTAAGCATTGACTTCATGCCACTCGTTGTGAACGGCATTTTGCAGAGACAGATAAAGCACCTAAACAGCCACAAACGAGGAATAATTCGATATAAGAAGCCCGCCAGAGATTACAACCTCCGCGGCAAAAGTACGTCCACAGGTGCAGCGCATGTGATGGGGACCACGACCCTGACGGCACCATAGACAAGTCGCCTGGACCCATCCTTTCAAAGTTCTTATATCTTACTATGTCCATATATGCCAGCAAAGCATAATGGACGCAGCTCGGTCCTTTAAATTCGTCGTAACATGTCAGAATGATCACGAACATTATCGTGGATTTGCCGGGGCCCCTCGAAAACTGATCCTGAAATTGGTCCGACTTTGCTTCTAGCAAAGGCACCTCAGCAGCTCCATCCAAGCTTAGGCGCTTAAAAGTACCCCACCATATAGTAGTATACTCTGACCGGGTGATGGCTCATGCAGGGTACAGTTTCGTCTTGTCCACGTCGAGATGCCTACCTTCCGTGAGCAGATGCCATTGACAAGTGCCGAACTTGCCACCGCAGCCTAGGCCCGTAAATGGGCTGGTATTTGTCAAGCAGTGATTGTTATTATATATCACGATTCTCTAAAGCTGCTCCGGCTTGCATCAATAAGACCAGCAGGCTAGCAGGCTGGCCTTGAAAGTCTGAGCCATTCGAGAGTAAGCAGGAGTGGGCCCTATAATCAATAAATGGCTCCAGTGGGGTGCGTATACAGTTGTTTCATATGTGATACACCCCCAAATAATAATATCATCCCACTGGACCGCTGGTCACCATCGTCTACTACTGCAACCCAGTGCAGAATGTGTATGTGCTAACAAAAAACAAACAAACCAATTTTAACGTCCGGGTCCAAGACCGGAAGTCAGACTGTGCTAATAATGCTGCTCGCTGCATGCCGTTCTAACTTAGAAATACTAAACATGCAGTGAGACACACCGAAGAAGCTGACATCAGCAACCTCGAATGCACCACTGCAAGAGCTCAGTCTTTGCGGAATCCGTCAAATCTAGGAATTAAACTAGGAAACCCAGGACTTAACCTAGGACTACGGCCCATAATGTCATGTATCCGAAGCACGCATGAAACCCATACCACATACCACATACCACATACCAGGCAGGGTATTTAGATAACAATACTCTAAATGGTAAGGGATCCGTGTAATAGGGATCCGTGTTCCACCAAGGAACCCTTCCCACAATCCCACGCTGGAGAACAATACACGGTCTCCTCGCGTAGATCTCTCTCTCTCTCTCATAACAATACTCTGAGATCCCAAGTTTATGCAAGACACACATACCATGCAGCACAAGCAAGCAGCACCACACACCCACCATCTGACCACATCAGCCAAGAGCAATGAATTTGTGCACGCCTCACTTTTGAGCCAAGTTCCACAAAGCTGTCAAAATCGAAACCCTTCCATCATGTGCAGGCTATCACATTCAACTCTACCACTTGCAGTTTGATCAAGTGCAGCAGAAAGAACCTCTATCAAGCAACAATGGACAAGATTAGACAGCGCAATAAGTCTTACCACCATCTGTGGCAACAATCCCATACAAGCAACTGCCGAATGCATTTCAATCTCTACAAAGCCCACGACCTAAGAAGCCAGCCATTGCTCCCACAGAACTAACTTTGGGCCCCAAGGTACCTTGCACACAAAGAGACAAACACCCCCTGAGTCAACCTGCCCCTGCCGACATGGAGTGTCCAACTCTTATCAGCACTTGAAAGCTGTGGCCCCCAGGCTCTTAAAAGCACTGCAAGAACTAACAAAGCACACTCTTTGAGGGGCTCAGTCATTGACAGCGCGCCATCACAGTACCTCTGTGTGGCACCAACTTGTCAAAAGAGAACGATAAGCATGTCAGTCCCCGCAACACCTCCTCTATGCAAGGCAGGAGCACAAGTGCTACTAGGCCAGTATCCTGAAGTAGGCAGGCTTGACCTATAAACACCACATGTGATCACGCTGTCACTAGACCACTCTCAAAACGGTTACAAGGTTACAGCTACACACACACACACACACACACACACACACACACACACACACACACACACACACACACACACACACACACACACACACACACACACCCCATTTGTAACGTACAACTAAATAGGCATACTTAGTGCGGTGAGGGCTCTCATGAAGACAAGAGCAGCCAGATGTCGCACCAAGACAATGAGAGAGGAAGATAAAGATGACTGCAATGTAAAAAGTGCATCAACTCACGGCCACTCATCCACTTCCACACGGCATGATGTGTAGCGTGCATGTGGGTCCCAGGCTGCTTCGTAGCAGCATCTCAGCAGAGGGACCGGTACGAAGATCACTAGTAGGGAGGTTGCAGTCATCCAGCACCAGCCTGGTCAGCTTGGTCAGCTTGGTAATGTGTGCTACGTTCTCGTGGCTCAGGTCCAATCCAGAGAGTATCAACATGCGAAGCTGTGGAGCGCCTTCAACAATCCCATTGCAGACCTCAGACACACCTCCTAATGCATACCGACCAACAACCCGCAGGGTAATGAGGCAGTCTGCTGAGTGCCGCAGCCATGCATCAGCAGCTGCTATATCTGTTTCACTGGACCGCTCCCGCAGATACATGGTAAAAGAGGTGACAGGGAGCCCTTCCAAGTGCACCAGATTTAAGCAGCTCACCATGCCTGAAGGCATTGACAGCAGGTCCAGGCGTTTGAGATGCGTCAAACTCTTAAGGGCAGATAGACCTGAAGCAGTGTCGTCAAGGAGGGTATCGAGGTTCAAGCTTGTCAAGCCACCAAGCACTGTCAAATCAGTTAGCTTGCCTTTGACCTCTCCGTGACGATAATTGGCGAACACCCCCAAGCACTGCAGCTTTGTTAAGGTACCCAAGCAGGAGGTACTACCCATAACCTCTGCCTGCAGGCTGGTCAGGCTGGTCAGGGCTGCAAGTTCGCTCAAGTCTACGGATGCTGTAGTGTTCCGGTACTGAAATGAGCACAGTTGAGGTGCCCCCTGCGCAAGAGACCTTAAGATGGTTCGCAAAACACCCTGAACTCTGTTCGGCATGGCTTTGCCAAAGCAACAGCCCAACAGGTGTGCTGGCTGAATGGTGAAGTGGGTTAGGTTGCTCCCATGTTTCCTAAGCCATGCTGTAAGCTGCTCGTTAGCACCAGAATCCTCTGCGAGAAGCTCCTCATTGATGGTGATCCTCTGCCAGGTGGTCTTAGCTGTGCTGTGACAACGGCGGCTGATGCGTGGGATGACCCCATACTGATACTTCTGGCCCCAGCTGCTTGCAGGCAACTATAATGATGTGGTCTTGGACGTTGGCAGGAAGGCTGCTGAAGTACGGGAATGCCTCGCCCTCCATGATATCACCTTTACAAGAAGCATCAGGAACATACAAGAGGGTGAGGTCCCAAACAATTGCGCAAGTTAGAGATCTGGAACAACAAGCAGGAGCGAGCACGGACCCAGCAGCTACAGCCGCTGGAACGACAAGTCCAAACAGTGGTACCATAAACGCCATACATTGCGTAAGCAAAGTGCTGCACTGAAGCTGATCATGGTAAACGCACATGTGCTAGGTCCGGTTAGTCTGCTGAGGAAAGATGTATGCATGACGCTGGGCCTCACTTGAGCAAACGAACAGGCAAGGGCGAAGCCGTGCACGTACCGAATACGATTAATATACTGGCGAGCAAGCAGCTTTAAGAATGACAGGATAAGCCTTACTTCGCAAGGGACGGAGAGATCTCTGATGGTGGGGTGTGACGTACGCGCCCTTCTCCACACGCCAGTCTAACTCCGCAAAGATGCAAACTACCGATTGTGCATATTAAGCCGGGTCCAGAAACCGGGCAGAAGATCTCAAAATGAGCAGCAAAGGCGAAATAACTCGGCAAACGCAATTGCGCGTGGACACCTGCACGAGCAGACAGTCCAAGACTTTATAGGGGCCACAGCATGGGAAAGTTGTATTGCATCTCACACTTAATGAGCCCAGTTGCATGAATCCATGCACGACTTCGCCAAATGCCGGCACTACAAGAGTCACTCCAGGGTCACTTGACGGCCTGACCTTCTAAAGCGGACCCCCGTATCAAAGTCCTATAAGGTGTAAGCACTGTGTGCTGTACCATGGCCCGATTTGGTACAGAGTGGTTCTAAGCGTGTACCGTTGTGAGATTTGGGATGCATGATTCGACTTGACTACTGCTAATGAAATGCTTGACCGAGTTGATAGATTGAAGATGGCTGCCCAGGCTCTGCTAGATATGTACCCAGAAGTGCACATGGCTGCCCAAGGCTATGCTATATGTGTGTCCTGAACGGGAAAAGCATGCTTCAAATGCAATGAAGATGTTATGGTCGGTGTGTTTGGTCGGTTCGACCTAGCAGCCCTTTGCGGTTGCCACACCTTAAATGTCTGTTTGTTTGTTTGTATATCGAACCGGCACAGGTAGAACTAGTGCTGCACAGTTTTCAGTCGATCGTCGATGGGCAGATCCTGCCACCCAACAACAACTTGCGGCAAACAACGACAAGATAGGTACAGCTTCGCTAAACAATATTCACACACGCTGCAAGAATGCCTTGCTTTACCAAGAACGCTGCTTCGCCTGCCGTCGACCCGAACAACCCATTGCAGTCGAAAATCCCTAAACCAACTACTCAAGGCAAGAGATCTTTTGGACGACAACCCATCTCATTATGGTCTCCGTCGTACACTGTGGCCTTTATTACGATATTGCCTTCTCCCAGCGGCCACCATACGTGCCTCTCGTCATGCTGCTAGGTGAACTTTTAGGATCCTAAAAAACCCAACCACAAAACGGAGACCTGGTAAGTCGCGGTGACGTATCATATTAACCGAGTGCCAAATCATATTATCGCCCTTACCCGCTTCTATCTTTTCCCTCCCAACTAATGGCCCTCTCGAACGCTTCGCGTTCAAATCGGGCCAAAAAGGTGCCTTGTAGGTCAACCAATGGTACGCGCATATCAGCATCGGAACCCTTGCATGAACAGCGCGTGCTTAGGGTCTGCAACCTCAAGATGTACCTCAAGAAGCATAATGAGTCAATCCACAACTTTCGACAGCTGGTGCCGCTGAGCAGCCCATCCGTTAGCCAAGAGCTCAGACCAATGCAACTACCAACAAATGGAAACATACACTACATCAAAGACCACTGCATGGAGCGGCCAGCTGCAAACACCAATCCATACATGAAAGCTGTAAATGCTTCATGGTCTCAAAGCACCACCACAGGATGGGACGAAACATTGCCAGACGAGCTGGCATCCACAACCTCAAAGGTAACTCTGCAGGGGTTCAATCTTTGCGGACTTTGTCAAACACTAGGAGGACAAGGCCCCGAATGTCATACCTCCTAAGCATGCATGAAACATACCACATACCGTACCGTACCACAGAACATCCCAAGAGAAAGGTTTTCAGCGGTCACGCATGGATGCAGAGGTCTGCCACTATACCTTTGGTCAGACCACATTAATGATCAAACAAACAATTAGGATCTCTCCGAGGGAGACAAAGCTCTTCCCCAAAGAGATAAGATATTATCCCGTTGCCCAACCAGCAGGTGCATACCTCATGAATTTACATGCATGCCGTCAAATTTGACTGCATGCAGTATATATGCTCCAAAAGAATACCCCTGGCGCATTATGGCTGTGCTTGCACCACGAGCACCCTGCCGAAATGGTCGAAACGGCAACAATGCACGGCATCATCCCCGCGACAGAAGGTTTGAAAGACACACCATCATACACTATTTCTGCAACGCCCCACCACACTAGACAACAAACATGGCAACATTCAGCAAGACAGACTCAATCAAAGCCTTTGCATCTCATACGGCCAGTCTCCCCGAGTACTGTCATGGGGTGAGATATTGCTGCAAAACTCTCACCCTCGCACCCCCGCGAGCTCATCTAATTGTCCAAGGGAGAAAGTCATGGGTCCAAAGCGTTCACCATGCAAGCTAATCGTTCCCAGGATGAACTGCAACTAGCAGTATCGGTGTGCATCCTCTCCCGGTCACCTCTCATACCCACGGGGGTCGTACCGCCTGAACTCCCCATGTGCCTTCCCGTACTGAGCTCCACCTCCACCACCACCACCAGCATAACCCCTATGGTCAGCGCCCTTATCTGAGCCGCCACTGTAATATCCGCCACCACCCCCACCACTACCACCACCCCCTCCATACCGCCCATCCCCTACATCGTACCGCCCACCAGCAGCAGGAGGTGGGGTCCCTGCCATCCTCCCACTTCCACCGTAAGCAGCAGGAGCAGGCGATCGAACAGGAGCAGGTGCAGGCGCAGGTGCTGCAAAGGCATCTACACCCCCACCATACCTACTAGACGCCCCACCATATCTCCCACCACTCCCGCTGCCACCAGCAGCAGGCTGAGGGGGATAAGCTGCTGCTGGGGCTCCATTACCATAGCCCCCACCACCCCCACCAGCGCCACCCCTTGGCAATTCCGGTTCCCCCTTCCCATAACCTCCCCCGTACCTATCCCCCTCATCCACTCTGCCTCCACCATAGCCCCCTCCCCTAGTCTCACCATAAACCCCTGCTGCCCTCCCACCTCTGCTGTCATCTTGAGGGGGGGCATACCCACCTGCACCCCCTCTTCCCCCGTAGCCTCCCCCACCCCCATGTCTGTCACCCCTCGCATCATAACCGGCATTTCCCCCAGAGGTCCCATACTCCTCCCTAGCAGGGGGGTACCCCCCACCTCTCCCAGAATCGTCCCTATCCCCGTACTTGTAACCCCCACCTCCACCACTCCCACCACCACCGGCAGCACCAGTGGCCGCACTACTGCCACCTACAGGGCCTCGGTGCTGAGGGGGAGAGTAATTGGAGTTATCACCACGTGAAGGGCCACGGGCGTCCCTACGGTCATCATTGTAGCTTCTACCGCCCTGTTGACGGCTGTCGTAGTCGTCCTCATGGCCCCGGCGGTAGCTGCTGCCGCCACCACCACCTCCACGGCTGCCTCCTTGTCTGCTCTCATAGTTCTGCAATACAGAGGAAGGGGATGCGCAGACTTGTCAGTTTGATTGCAGACAACAAATGGAACAGCAAGATGGAGGAGCGCAAGACTGGTCAGCTCATGGTCAGAATGAGGACTAGACAAGACAATGAAGAGAGAAAAGGAAAAAGTTGAAAAAAAAGAGAAGGCAGAAGGATGGCCACCACCACCACCACCACCACCACGGGTGCCGCCTTGTCTGCTCTCCTAATTCTGCAATGCAGAGGGAGTAATGCATGCTTGTCACTTGAGGACTTCGACATGCAGTAAGACCGAGAGGGAGAGAGCATAAGGCTGGTCTGCTTGCAGTCAGGTATAAGACCGACGATACAGAAGAAGCTGCCAATGGAGAGGAGCAACAGGGGAACATAAAGAAAGACTAGCAGACACTCTCATTGTTTGTTCACATGGATATGTGCAACAATGGAATGGTGTCTGCTCGCACAGTTCTGCAATGTAGAGGAAGAAATAAATACTTGTCAGTAACGGAACAAAAGTCAGTAAGGTGTCTGGGGCTAAGCTCCTCCTTTGCTCCCATGTAATGCACCGTCCACAAGAGGCCAGGCAGGGTGGAGATATATGTGTTTATCAGTTGTCGACATTGCCATAATGGGACAGCAAGATGGGGAGCACAGACTTGCACGGTTACGGTCAGGATCAAATACAGACGGTACACGTTAGTCCAACGAAAGTAAGAGATAGAGGATAAGGTTAGAGAAGAAAAGGACAAAAGACAAACAGTGAGCTCTGGTATTGTTTGCCCACCACAAAGATACATGGCAAACAATTCAGTGTCTGCTGCAGCACTTGCTGTTGCAACGACCATGGATGTCCTCCTGCAGGGGAGCTGCACTGTGATAAAGGAAGCAGAGATACCCACATGCTCCGGACTTCACCAGCCGATACATGCTGTCTTTTCCTTCTTGGCCTTTTGCTGCCCCCTTGCAAACCCACATCCTAAACACCCCACCTTCCGTGTGCTACACCCTTGCAGACCCACACCTACACCCTCCATCATACGCACAATGTACCATTGCAAACCCCCGCATACACCCTTATGCTTGGTGCACCCTTGCAAACCAACATGTGCACTCCTTGTCAGAGGCCTTGTCTTACGCTTGTTGCACCCTTGCAAACCTACATCTACAATCCTCCAGCTTACTCTTGCTACACCCTTGACAACGTACATGTACACCCCTCTATTCAATGCTTCTTGCACCCTGGCAAATCCACATCTAGACCCCTCATCTTCTGCGTGCCCCAGCACACCGTTGCAAACCCACGTCCTAAACCCTGGACCTCAACCTGCTGGCTCACCAGTGGTGCCACCTTGATCCTGCTTTGGTTCATCATGGTGCCATCTAGGGTCTGGACAGCTGTGTTGCATTCACCTATGGTGCCAAACTCACCCACACTGCAGGAGAGGGGCAGGAACAGACATAGTGATGAGAACTGGCACAGAGCAGCAAGTATAAAGGCACCGTACAGGTGTAACAATGGTGAGCAGGAGATTTGATTCCCTCACTGAGCTCACTTGCGATGCAACAAAGGGTGGCAAAAGGTCATCACACCAGCTGCTAGCATGTGCACCACATGAAAGAGTGCTTTTTTTTGCTGGACAAGACCTTCAGCAGTTCCTGAATTTGATGACAGTTTCTAAACTTCCCGGCAGTTTTCTTCTGTACGTATGACACGGCCAACCCCTCTCCACAGGCCCCATAGTCCCAAATCATAATCTCCTCCCCCAGGGTGCTGCTTACCCATTGCCATCAGGGAACACGTTTGCATAGGTGCAGTGACCAGCACTCCTCAGCATGTCCTTCAGCTCCCTGCAAGCAAGGTGCACAACAGCAGATATGGTCTTATTATGTTTTGGTAAGAGACACCACTCCACAGCCCTCGGGGCCGTGCAACACCCAAGCAGATATGGTCTTGTTATGTTTTGTTAAGAGACACCACTCCACAGCCCTCCAGGCCGTGCAACACCCCAAGCAGATATGGTCTTGTTATGTTTTGTTAAGAGACACCACTCCACAGCCCTCCAGGCCGTGCAACACCCCAAGCAGATATGGTCTTGTTATGTTTTGTTAAGAGACACCACTCCACAGCCCTCCAGGCCGTGCAACACCCCAAGCAGATATGGTTTTATTATGTTTTGTTAAGAGACACCACTACACAGCCCTCCGGGCCGTGCAGCACCCAAGCAGATATGGTCTTATTCTGTTTTGTGATATGCCATAGCAAAATGTGCCATAGGCCCCGCACCTCATTGGTCATAAAAACAGCGAAGTGGAGCAGCAGACATGGTAGATGTTGGAATGTGACAAAGGTCCTGGTTCAAAATGGTCCCTGCCTTGACCCCCACAGGGAAAAGCAATGCAAGGCCTTTCAACGTAGCTCTCTTCCTCTATCATAACAGCAGCCACAGCTGGGAAAAGAACGTGTGCATGGAAAACCAGTTCGATGAGACAAAGTGAATGGCCCAAACAACTATCAATAATGGAAACTTGTTTGACATAAGAATTCAGTTGTTTGAATGTTCAGGTGCAAATTGTGCCAGCCGCAGAATCTGCCAAGAACCCTGGTTATATCTGTGGAATATAGCAGTGTGTGCTCTGCTGTTGCATCCAAGGGCTGAGGCCCGGTACGACTCCAAAAGGGAAGTTCCTTTTCCTACAGCTTGGGCAAACTGTGTGGCATCTGCATAACATGTACACATGCTATCTGCCTAAACCTCTTGGTGCGATTGGGCAGTGCCCATGCCTGAGTTATATGTCACCCATGGTAGTACTGTTTGCCAAATCCATAGGATCTGCCTGCAATACTGTGTTCTGAGGAAAAAAGAGAACTGTCCGCAAAGAACGGACTCGGGCAAAGCTGCCCGCCATATATCCCTCCAAGCTACAGCATAAAACCAAATTTTACCTGTCCCCTACCCCTCGTTACACCCAGCCATATTCCCATGCGGTCGATAGCTAATACCCCTGTCCCCCAGTCGACCCCATCTTCACCCATCCCCACTTACATCCAAGTACATCCTTGTGGGAGGTTCCTAACAGACACCCGGTAACCTTCCTTCTTGCCGTCCCGCCGTTCAGGTCCGCCACCTCCGTACCGGCTGCCGTACCGCCCACCTCCATCACCCCCGCCACCACCACCACCGCCGCCATCTCTATCTCGAGACATGAAGCGTTGTTTGGTAGCTCGCTGTACAGTAATGGGATGACCGTCTAGGGTGGACTTATCCATCTGCGGGAGAAGCAGCAGAAGGCCAGGGAAAGCACAGCAACATAAGAGTGGTTTGCCACCAATGAAGATACAGTGTTGCTGTTGATTGCTCGATTGTTGCTCTTTAGTTCAAAAAGCTCACAGCATCAGTGGAACCCCTTGCCTGAGAGCGGCCTGACTGTTTGACATGCACTTTAGGCGCTTCAGCAGGATTTGTTCAGGCAGACTTCAAGAGGAAGTGCATGTACATACTCCCATAGTTGTATTACCATGTCTGACTACCTTTGAAAAAACAAGGGAAAGCACATAATGCAAGCAAGGCCGTCACATAGGCAAGCAGTATCCGACCTAAAAGAAAACGCACCAGACAAGTGTCCAGGCAACCAACGATGCACACCAGTTCAATTGCAGTGAGATAAAGGGGTATAGTGCAAGGACAAATTCTTGGTGTTGCAAGGCCTCAACTATGGATCCAGTCAACTAAGAGACAAGCAGGCAGAGCAGGACCTCATATTACCTGTTGAGAGCCGCACACAACCAAGAAAGCAGTGATTAGTCTGCCAAGGCACGTTACAGCACTGTTTCTGCCTTTTCCCAGTGAGCAATTAACTTGACCTTTGGCAATGCCCAGCGAGCCATATTTGTCACAAAACACCGCACTGGCAGTAGGATCATTTGCGCTGCTTTGGGAAACTGCCGTGATATGGCTTAACAACCCAGAGGGCGCCCAAAGCATACTGGAATTAACATTAACGGCCTTGGCTTGGATAGTGCATTGATGTTTTGAAGCCTGGAACCCATAGAGTGACCTGATTGTCCCAGTTGGTGCCAACCGGCTTGGCTTTAAGGGGAGATCGTGAGGATGACCAAACACTTTGCCTGAAATGGAGGCCCAAAACCACATTACTGCTGTACAATGTTACCAGTTTCTGATTTACCAAGAATTCGGCCATGTGGCAGAGGCTTGACCCTTGTCCTATTCATGTGCTTATTGGTCTTTGAAACCTGCTGTGCTCATTGAGAGCCATTGGCGACCAGATTACGCCAGAGCTTGTGAGTACTGCCATTGGACAGACCAAGCCTTGAATCCATTGATTACTGTCGTTCAACTCGTTGACTGCCTGTTCCAGCTCCTGCTTACTGGGGACGCTCCCTGCCTGCTGGAGGCTCTAACCACTGGAGGCTCCTAACCACTGCATTGGACATCCTCATGGCCCACAGCCTTTTGGACATGGCCACTGAACACGCTGGGGCCCTAGACTGTAGAGGGTGGCCCCAGCTGAATAGTGAAGTGAGCACAACGCAACACTGATACTCCAACAGTAAGAACGGCTACACCAGACAGCATGGTCCCCATCGTGCCTGGGGCTGAACCAATTGAGTAGAACACACTGCTTAGCTGAGAGGGCTGCAAACCAGACGGGGTGCTGCGTGCAATGTGGCTCTTTATGAAATAGAGACCTTAGACCTTAGCCCTGCCAAAACCGGCTGCACCAGCTGAATGAGCTACAGCAAACACCCCGGGACACCATTGGTGGTACTGGACTTCCTGCGATGCCAGCAATTTGAAGCATTGGCGCGTTACCACCGTTATCATTCTATTATTTCCCCACCCTGCTTGGCCTCTTGTCGACGGTGCACTACTTGTGAACAAAGGAGGAACTCAGCCCCAGACGGTTTGCTGACTTTTGTGCGCTCACTGTGCCACCATTGTACGACATTGGCAATGGACGCCACTACCTTGGCATAATTTTTCTGAAATTGTGCCCTACTTGCAGAGCCGTGACTCATAACAACACCCATTGATTGCTCAGTTATCTGGGGACAGAGGCCACGTTAACGTCCCCCGCAAGCAGGGATGCACTGCTGCTTGTAGTAACCATGCCTTCTGTGTTGCTGAGCCTCAGCCCAGAGACTGCACAGCACCCACAGCCTGTCTGGCATTACCCATGGCTTGGTCTGCAGCCATGCCATTGAAATTTGCCAGTGGTTCAGGTAGCCATATTTACGCCATATCTGCTGCCTCTGTGGGAAGGAAGCCCATAATGACCATACCTCATCGATAGCCCTCTGCATGCTTGGCAGATCCGCAAAGGTGATGAACCCATAACCCCTTGATCGGCCGGTCTGGGGATCTTGAATGACCTGTAACAGGAGGTGTGTCTTGATGGATTAACGACCAAAGAAAACAAGCTTGGGCAACCCCAAGAGCGTCTGGTACCTCTGCTTCTACGATGCCAGGACAGCGTGCGAAGTGCTCTCCAAGCCCTCGGCCTCTGGTACTGAAATTTAAGTTTCCCACGAAGATTTTTGGAGAAGGATCCCACTCACGCTCCCCCATTGCGGAAAGTTGGTTCCGGTTGAAGATGATCAGATGGCTGTCGCCCCTTAAGGTAGCGATACGCAAATGCTATGGGGGCTGAGGAAAACGTGATCTGGATAATTCAAAGGCGTCTAGGGGTCATCAGGCCTTACAACTGCCCACCCAAGTCCAGGATGGTTCGGTCACCAAACAGAAGCTCTAATGGTGTATGAGCATGGTGGTATGTGTCACAACACCATTGCAAAGGGCACGGTTTGCCGAGGAGCCTTGCAGTTGAATCATCTGCACCCACTTCTCTGCGCACTCGTAGTCACCCCGACGTGCTTGAGGACATGACCAAAAGCTTTTGACAACAGGCGGGAAACAGAAATATACCGTTTTGATGTTTAGAAGCTAGCACCGCTGAGCCTATTTGCTGGGCTGAACAGAAACTGCCTGTGGATGGTACATGTTTATTCTATACTTGGACGGGGTCCGTGGAGGGATTGCATGCGCCACTGTTGACAAATGACGTAGCACTGCCACTTTGTATACGGAAGAATTGGTTTGCGACCACTCTACCGAACGCAACGGACTCCATCAGTAGGCTCTCTATGCGGTTGTTGGTCTACCCAGTCCGCTCAGATTTAAGGCATGCACAACGGCACAGGGGAAAGAATCTCATCAAACTCACAGGACGTACTATGGGCTCCGCAATATACTGTAACCAGCCCCGCAGGAGCTACCTTACCTGGCCCTAGCTCCCACCGCTCTCAACCTTCCACCTCAGCAGCAATTCCAGCAGATGATCCAAAACATGTGCCCACTGTGCATGCAGCTAAGAAGCAGCGGCTCCAGGGGCATTACCTCCCAGCTCATGTGCAGCAGCGGCAGCAGCAATGGCAGAACTTCCTGCGCACCCATCATGCTGCTGCAGCTGCAGCTCCTAGAAGCACACACAGCCTCGCAGCTACATCATTCGCAGTGCAATCTGCACCAGCTGGAGGTATGGGAGGTTTGGATCACACAGGCTACCAAATTACAGCAGCAGCGGCAGGCAGCATGTTTAGACACGCAGGCTGGCAGATACCAGGAGTAGCAGCAGCAATAGCGGGACCATTGGCAGGGAGAGAAGCAGCAGCAGCAAGCACTTGGCCGGGTAGTACAACAGATTTAAACACAAGACAAATCCCACCAAATTCAGCCAAATCATGCAGAACAACAGCAGCGCCAAGAACTCAGCATCAACAGGCATCGCTACCAGCAACAGCAACAGCAGCTCTGAGAGAAGCAGCAGCAACGGCGGCACCAGCAGCAGGAAGTGGTTATACGCCCCTGAAGAACGAGCAACCACCGGCGGGGCAGCCCTTCCAGAAGCAAGCATCTGCTGGCATTGCCTCTGCTGCTCCCGTTGCTGCCTGCGGTTCCCTGCTTAGCAGCCCATCAGCAGTAACAGCAGCACGTCCAGCAGCAGCAGCAATAGCAGCAGTAGCACAGCATATCCAAAGCCAAGCACCAGACTCTGCCGTGTCTCCTGCTGCCATTGGTTATGGTCTGGGCAGCCCGGCTAGAGTAACAGCAGCAGCACTAGCAGCTTCAGAGAGTGACCCAGTGTATGACACCCCCTACACTGCTATGCGGGCGGTCTGGCCTGAACCCTGCCTGCTGGAGCTCCTGTGTCAACAAGCAAAGTGTCTGGTGGACTACCACCTCGCACTGCCAACAGCAGTAGCAGCAGCAGGACACAGCAGCAGAGGTAGCAGCAGGTTCAGCGGTGGCAGTAGCAGCAGTGGTGGTGGCGGTAGCAGAGGGGAGCTGTATCCAGGTAAGAAGGGTTAACTGGGGCGGGGCCGGGAAGAAGGGGTAATTAATGTTAATAATTAGTCATGGTGGCAGTAGCAGCAGTGGTGGTGGTGGCAGTAGCAGAGGGGGGCTGTATCAAGGTGAACGAGGGTGGACTGGGGCGGGGCCGGCAAGAAGGGGTAATAAATGTTATAGAAATCAGTGGTGGCAATAGCAGTGGTGGTGGTGGTGGTAGCAGAGGGGGGCTGTATAAAGGTAACAAGGGTGGAATGGGGCGGGGCGGGCAAGAAGGGATAACAAGTGAAAAGTAGGGAATAACTTAGACACAATTGCCTAAGTTGAA
This sequence comes from Pseudopediastrum boryanum, assembly GCA_963556185.1. Classification (NCBI taxonomy): domain Eukaryota; kingdom Viridiplantae; phylum Chlorophyta; class Chlorophyceae; order Sphaeropleales; family Hydrodictyaceae; genus Pseudopediastrum; species Pseudopediastrum boryanum. The sequence goes on along the minus strand of OY744510.1, from coordinate 4,643,674 downwards.
ATGGAGCAGTGCGCTTCATCCAGGGGGGATGGTGGACTGGGGTGGTCCTGGGAAGAAGGGGTGATCAGTGAAAGTTGGAAATGCTTATATACAACACAACACCTTGTCGGCTGTCACAGCTCTGTAGTGGTACTAAGAAAGCATTTTGGTAAGGGACTGACTAGTATATACGTTTCTTTTCCTTGCTTGGCCCTATCGTTACAATAGGGCTAAGGGAATTGTTTTTTTTTCCAGCCCTGAATGCTGCTGATTCTGTTGCATTTTGTTTCTTTGTTTTGTTTTGGTTTAACAATGTACTGATTGTGAGCCAGGAAGCAGCCTTTGGGAGGTGGGGGTGCCTGCTTTACAAATGTACACAATTAGGAATAAAGAAAGAGGAAAGGGGCCTTCTGTCTTTACCTCTTGCCACTCTCACCATATAAGATAGATCACTGCACAGCTTTCCTGAGGCGTAGTGGCCCCGGCATGAGTATAACCACTTTGTGAGTGTCCGTAGGGAGCTGCCATTGAGTATAGTGATACACAGCACTATCAAAGCTCTTTCCCCTATTGGGGCAGTATGAGGGTAGGGTCGTCCTAGCTGCTGCACCTCGGCTTTAAGCATCGTGGGTGTCTAATACCATAGATACACGATCGCCCAGAAGTGTCCGTTAGGGTTTAGGGTTCAGGCCGCTAGGGTTTAGGGTTAGGAATTAGGGTTTAGGGTTAGTTTTAGGGTTAGGCTTAGGGTTTAGGGTTTAGGTGCCAGACGCATCCCCATTGGCCCTTGCCGCTTTGATGGCAGCTGACGAGGTGCAGGACCTATGGCACTTGTGCCGGAGGTTGGGTACAGGTAATTGAACCACAAGACCGGCTATGCCAATGGCAACTAAACCAGGCCACAAACACAACACTTTTGCTCACAATCACGAAGCCACAGGACCAGGACTTGACCAAACACAAGCTGGCGATATGGTATATCATGAACACAGCACCAATGCTTCTGTCTTGCAGGGCTGTTACCTCTGAATGCCATGTATGCCTCCACCCATAGTGGTGGTTGCAGCAACAGCTTGATCTCACAGGTGACCCCAGCTATGGCAGCTCAGGCAGCAGCAGCAGCAGCAAGAACAACGCATAGTGAAGCTGCTGTACAAGCAGGAGGAGGAGGAGGAGGTGCAGTGACTGCTGCTGCTGCTGCTGCTGCTGGTGGTGCTGGTGCTGGTGGTGGTGGTGGTGGTGGCAATCGTATCAAGGCTGCTGCTTCTGCTAATGTTCCTGCGGCTGGTGTTGCAACTGCTTCTGCTTCTGCTGCTGGTATTGATGGTGGCAGTGGTACCGCCGCTGCTGCTGATAACCCTGCTCCTGCTCCTGGTGCTGCTGGAGAGGTGGGGGAAGGAGCTCCAGCTGTAGCAACTGGAAAGCCAATACCAGCAGCAATAGTAACTGGAGGCACAGGAGCTGCAGGAAGTTTAGCGGGTGGCTCTGGCGATAGTGAGCAGCAACAGCATTTGCAGCAGCAACGGCATAGTCAGGGGCAGCAGCAGCAACATCAAGGGCAGCAACAGCAGCAACAGCCAGGGCAGCAGCAGCAGCAACAGCAAGGGCAGCAGCAGCAGCAACAGCAAGGGCAGCAGGAGCAGCAACAGCAAGGGCAGCAACAGCAGCAACAGCCAGGGCAGCGGCAGCAGCAACAGCCAGGGCAGCAGCAGCAGCAACAGCAAGGGCAGCAGCAACTGAGTGAGGGCCAAGGGCAGCGACAGCAGCAGCAGCAGGGTATGGGGCAACAGCAGCAACAGCAGCGGAGTGAGGGACAACAGCATCGGCAGCAGCAGCAGAGGGAGGGGCAACAGCAGCAGCAGGGGGGTGCGGAAGTTGGCAGTGGGGGTGTGGGTGGTGGTGGTGATAGCAGTAGTAGAGGAATGGGGTCAGAAGAGATACAGATACGGCAGTTGCAACAGCCACAGGTGTTGGTGGGATATCAGGTAAGGACTGTTGTCCTTGGTAATAATGTGTTGGGGGGACATAGGGGAGTTTCATTGAAGCAGACGCGCTGCCACCAAGTGTTTAGGTTGCTGCTATTAGGTTGCTGCCATAAATCCTATGTCTAGGCATATGTTGTAACGAATTTTGGCTGCATACCAAAGACAAATCATATGCTGTACAACCTCACCGTTCTTGGAAGTGCTTGAGGTGCGGGGGTATCACACGGGATGTAATGATGATGAGTTTTTCTCGTCCTCCTATGCTGTATCCAGAGGGATTGGTTACATATTCCCCTTGCCTATAGACACTTTTGTGGAGTCCCCTCCACCTTGAAACTTGCTGTTATTTCAGGCTCCTGAACGCTGGTTTTTTATGGAGTGTTTGGTTTTATGGAATTATACATGTAATGAAAATAAAGCAGTGTGATCCCCTGCTTGGTTTTAAAATCAAGGCATGTGTGCCTTCCAACGGACTGGTCACAGGTTCCCCCAACCTACTTGTATTTGAGACTTTTGCTGGAGCAGCCCTGCTGCACCAAAAACTTAGGGAGCTCCTTCTAAATGCGTCCCCGTGCCCTCCTCATGCTGTGTCCAGAGAGACTGGTTACAGGTCCCGCCTGCTTATCTTCATTTGTGGCGTGACCTCCAGCTCAGACCAGTGGCACGACCCAAGGCCATGGCTTACTATGTGTTGTACCCTGAGGGAATGACGCGACAGGCGGCTGCTTTTGTCAGGGTGAGGGCATGGGGGTGGATTGAAGGAAGGGGGGGAGATGGGCCATTTTTGGAAGTGAGGGAAGAGAGTGGGGGATGTTGGGGGTGAAAGAGGAAGGGAAGGTACGAGGGGAGGATGGGCAAGATTGGGTGGGGGTGGGACAGGCTGCTGCAATTGTGAGGGTGAGGGCATGGGGGGGGGGGGAGTAGGTGTGGGGAGGATTGGGCAGTTTGAGGCGGATCGGGGGTGTGAGTGAGGAAGGGGAGATTGGAGGGGGGGAGGGGAAACATTTTGGAGGTGAGGGAAAAAGGGAACGTGGGAGGTGAGGATGGGCCCAGATAGTGGGGGAGGGGGAAGGGGGATGTTGAGCATGAAGGAGGAAGGGAAGGTACGGGAGGACGATGGGCAAGATTGGGTGGGTGGGTGGGGAGAGGGGGGATTTTGGATGTGATGGAGGATTCACAGTGTGTGTTGATGTAAAACAAATATAACAATTACTGATCGTGTGTCTGCATGCATGGAAGCTATATGTCAAAATGACCAGGCACACTGGTGTACGCTATGCTGGCACCTGCTCTGCTTGTGCTTGTCAAACTGTTTAAGGATGTCGTACCTTACCCTCCACCCTTGTACCAGTTTAGGGTTTGGGATTTAGGCTTTGGGGTTTACATTAGGAAGCAATAGGATCTGCCATTTAGGGTCCCCATACTATTATTATTTCCCCACCCTGCCTGGCCTCTTGCCGACGGTGCACTAATCGTGGGCAAAAGGAGGAGCCCGGCCCCAGACGATTTGCTGACTTTTGTGCGCCCACTGTGCCGGCCCGTTGGGGACCCGAAACCCCGGGGTTTGCAGGGCAGCACGGGTTTTGTTGTAGGGGTTGTCAGGTCGTCCCCATACTATATGTTCACTCGTTACAAGCTTGACTGTTTGTATTATTGCTTTTGTTCCTGGCAGGATCTGTCAGCTACCTTTGACATGTGTCACCTGGGTCAACATACCCCTGCTGGCTGTAGCACTGGACCCGTCACTGGGGGCACTGGAGCGTCACCAGCGCTACTGCCTGTGAAGTATCAGCAGGCATGCATACCAGTCCGACAGCAGCAGCAGCGGCAGATAGTAACTGGTCAGCAGCTATTGAGCAGAGAACCACAGGCCGGTCAGCAACAGCAGCAGACTGGCAAGCTACTGCAACATGTGCCGGCTGGCTCGAGCAGTGTAAAACCACCAGCAGCAGCAGCAGTAGCAGAAGCAGAAGGTGTAGGCAAAGGGTTCTCACAGCAGAAACCATACTCAAGTGCCACAGCTGCTACTGCTGCTGCTGGTGCTGGGGTGGGTAGTGCTACATCTATTACTAGCAGGGCGTTTACTGTTCAAGCTGCCTGGCTACGGGGGCTACAGCAGGCATGTCGGCAGTTACAGCTGCAGCTGCTGCTAAACCCTCCTGAGCTGCAGTACCTTCCCCGGGACTTGGACACTTGGCCAGAGGGGAGGGTGGTGGTGTATGTCATCCCTCCTGGGGATGACCCGGAGCTGTTGATGAGTAGCTACCTAGTGGCGGCAAGGTATTTGGGCCCTGTTTTGCCTAAGGGGGATGGCGCGGCAGGGGTTGGGGGTGGGGGGAGAGTGGGTGGGGGAGGTGGTGGCAATGGGGAGGGTGGTGGTGGTGGCGGTAGTAGGGATCTGTCTCAGGGTGGAGTGGGGGTTGGCTTGGGAATGGAGCAGGTTGGAGCAGAAGTCATGCAGCAACAGCAGCAGCAGCAGTCAAAGGTTGTTGGTGTTGGTCAAGGCGTAGCACCGGTGACGCCTGATCAGGCAGAACCCCAAGACCAGCAACAGCAGCAGCAGGGGAGTTGTGCCGGTCAAACCATCAGTCATATTGCTGGTCAAACATCAGCTGCCACTGGTCAAACGTTGCGGTTTGCATCATACACTGATGTGCAGGGCCCCGTCCATCAGCCGGTGCGCTTGATTGACCAGCAGTGGCACCCCGTTGACTGTGTGCTACAGCTGGTCAAACAGTCAACGATGATGTTGACCACGGAGGTTGACCTGCGGGCCTTGGCCATAGCAGTGTATAACAAGGTGAGATTTAGAGGTAATATCCAGGAGTTCTAAAGGATAGGCTTGGTACCGTGATATAGGAGTCCAGTTTAGTTTCCCTTTCGTGTCCATGCCGTTGCATCCAGTCTCCGCTTGTGTGTGGGCAAATGACTTATGTGTAATGGTTATTGTGATCAGGAACCTTGTCTTTATGGCCTGGGTTCATCTGACCATTGGCGTGGCTGGTCTTGCTTGTTGGATTCATTATTGGACTGACGGTATTTTGTTCCACCTCGCTTGCTGTTGGTTGTAACAGCTTGAGGTGCGGGGCCTATCGCAGTTTTTGCTGTGGCATCTCATGAATTGTCGTAGTAAAAAGCGTTGGCTGAGTTTTGGAAGTTGTAATAAGCCGTTGCATCTAGCCTCAGCATATGTGTGGGCAAGTCCACCATCGGTTGTGTGCCTTCAATTGTGATCAGGCGCCTTGTGTTCATGGCCTGGGTCTGTTTGGCCATTGGCATAGCTGGTCATGTATTCTGATTGATTGACAGCGGGCAGGTTTTATCGTCTGCCTATGTAAGAGTGGCTAGATACAATTCGGGTATAGACTGAGACACCAGCACAAGAGAAGCCATTTAGGGTTCCACCTCGCTGTTCTTTCCGACAGCTTGAGGTGCGGGGCCTATGGTACTTTTTGCTATGGCATATCATGGAAGTGTAACAATAAGTAAGGTTACTCCTTGCCTTTATCATAAGTGTGCAGGCATACGGACGGCTGTTGTGTCCAGTCAGCACTACACTATGTTGTTTCAGCCCCATTGGTTTATACTTTGCAGTACCTGTTTCAAGCGCATGCAGAACCTTGAGTCCCCTCGCCTTGCTCATATGCGTGTGCAGGCATACAAGCGGCTGGGTCCTGAGAGCCCAGATGGCAGTGTATCTTCCCCAGGGGGGCCTCAAATTGGGTTTTTGTCACAGGATGGGCAGGGTTCAACCCCTGAACCCTCTGTGTGTGCTCCATGGGTGAACCTTGCAGCTACACCTAATGGGAGGCAGAATGGAGGGGGTGAGCTGTTAGAGCTCAGGATGATGCACGAGCCGCTTTTCATGCTGGTACAACAACCAGTAGCAGCAGGAGGCGGCGGAGGGGGAGGGGAGGGAGGAGGAGGAAAGGGAGGAGGAGAAGTGGGAGAAGCAGGAGCAGGAGGAGCAGGAGGGGGAGCAGCAGCAGCAGGAGCAGGAGGCATAGCAGGTGGTGGTGGTGGTGGTGAGGGGGGCTTGGCCTTGGCACTGAAAGTGGTACCAGCAGTAGCAGGAGCAGCAGAGGAGGGTGGTGATGTAGCAGCACTGGGGGGCGGCACTGGCAGTAGGAGGAGCTCCCAGGAAGAGGGGATGAAAGAACAGCAGGCAATCTTGGGGCAACAGCACCACCAGCAGCAGCAGGTGGGGGAGGTAGGTGCCATACATAATAGCACTGGTGTTGCTGGGGGTGGGGGGTTGCTACAGCCTTTGCTACAGCCTTTGCAAGTAGGGGATGAGCTACAGCTACAGTCTCCGGGTGCGGGAAGGTGTAGCAGCCAAGGGGAGGGGGGGCAGAGGCGGACCTTGCATTGCTGCTACTCTGTTTTCCAACAGCAGCAGCAGCAGCAGCAGCAGCAGCAGCAGCAGCAGCAGCTGGGGTTATGGAGGGGACAAGAGACAGTAAGACTGTACCAACAGCAGCAGCAGCAGCAGCAGCAGCGGCTTGGGGTAGAGAGGGGGCAAGGAGTGTGTGGGGTGGACTTCAAGAGGCAGCAGCAGGGGCAAGTGCAAGGGTGTGGTGGAAGTCAGGTGGCTGGGAGTGAGGGGTGTCATCATCAGGGGAAAAAGAGCAGTTGCCGGGATGGTCAACAGCAGCAGCAGCAGCAAGTCAAGGTTGGTGGCCAAGAACAGCAGCAGCAGCAGCAGCAGATGGGATGCCAGCAGCAGGAGTTGAGGAGGGGGCAGCGGCAGTTGCTTGAGGAAAAGAGCCTAGAGCTGCAGCCGGTGGAGTGTGGTGTTCCATGCTCAACCAGCAGCAGCAGCAGCTGTAAGCGGAGTGGTAGCTGGTTGGCCATGGCCTGGACGGACTGTAGGGGGGAAGTGATGCATGCGAAGCTCTGCCAACTGCCTCTGTTATTAAACAGTGGTGCTACAGCTGGTAATGCTACTGCTATTGGTAATATTGCCCTGGGTCTTGGTGATGCTGCAGTAGCTGCTTTGGAGGAGGGTAGTCTTGCAACTGCTGCTGCTGCTCCTGGTGGTGATGGTGCTGCTGCTGCTGCTCACAGCAGTAGCAGGGGCAGTGAGAACGAGTGGGTGGTTGACCAGGTGTTTCAAACTAGTGTGCATGTCCTGAAGGATTTGAAAAGAGTCGTGCCAGCAGAGGCAGCAGCAGTAGCAAGAACATGTGAGGCAGTAGCTTTTGACAGGCTGGTGGTCACGAGGATAGCTACACCCTTTGACTCCTCGGCAGTAGCAGTGGGTACAGAAGCAGTAGCAGCAGTAGCAGCCACCATCAGTGGCGAGGCTGTAGCGTGGGGGGAACTGTGTGGGTGGTTGACTGGCAGTAGCGCAGCAACTGAGGAAGTTGTGGCAGTAGCTGCAGCAGCAGCTCAAAGAGTTGCAGTAGACAGAAGTTATCATACGGGAGGAGGAGGAGCAGCAGCAGGAGGTGGTGGTGGTGATGGTAGCTTTTGCAGCCCTGGGATCATTGGTTCTGAATTAGAACCATCATTTATAGGAGCAGCAACAGCAACAAGTGGTGGTGGTTGTGGTGGTACTGCTGGTGGTGGTGGTGGTGATCTATGCAGTGGGCAGGGGTTTGACTTTGAGCCAGCACCACCATCAACCCTGGGGTTAACAGCAGGGCAAGTAGGCAATGGCAGTGGATCTATGCTATGCACTGAGGGAGGGATTGGCAAATGGAGCAACAGCAGTAGCAGATGGGCTCCATTGGCAGTAGCTGCTGCGGCTGCAGCTGAGATCGGGTTACAGCAGGTGGTGTTTTGTGGTTTAGAGGCCCAGGGGCCAGAGCATGTGGGTAATAGCGGCTCCCTTCCTCCTGGACCATTGTTGCTACAACCCTGCTGGGCTCATACTGCTCCTATTGCTGCTGGTAGGGGAGGGGGTGAGGGTCCTGGTATGATGGCTACTGCTGCTGCTGCTGCTGGCATTGGAGGGTCTGGGGTACTTGGGGTTTCTGTTAGCACTCCTGCTGCTGCTAATCGGGGTGGGGGTAGGGGTGAAAAGAAGGTCGGGGTAGAGGGGGGGAATGGTCTTGCCAGCAACAGTAGCAGCAGCAGCATTGAGGTTGGTCCTGATGCTACTGCTTCTGTGGTGTTTACGCCACCTAATGCTGCTGCTGATGTTCTGCTCCCGGGGGAAGTTGAGGCAGCCCGGGGGTTGCATGTGCAGGTCATAGCTGTAGCAGATGCTGCTGCTACTGCTTTGAATCGCTGTAGTAGCAGCCATAATGGTACCACCGGCAGTAGCAGGAACCAGAGGAGCTTGGGAAGTTGGGTTGCTGGCGTGTTTGATGAGCATAGAGCTAGAACAGCAGCAACAGCAGCAGCAGCAGCAGGAGGAGGAGGTGTGAGTGGGGATGGTGAGCTAGGGGCAGCAGCACTATCACCTCTGCCATTGCTGTCCACACCTAGTCCTGGATTGGGGGTAGGGACTCCTTCTGATGACCTGCTTGCTGACATGCTGATGGAGCCTATTGCTGCTACTGCTAATGGGTTTGAAACCGGCATGGATTGCAGTACGGATCAGTTAGACTGTAGAAAACAGCAGCAGCAGGAGGATTTGTTGCTGTTGGCAAGTAGCCGCCCAGATAATGAGTGCGTGGTTGGCAACGTCAAAGCCAGCAGTAGCACAGCAGCAGCAGTAGCAGATGGGGGCAGTCAGGGAGGGAGGGGGACAGTAGCAGCAGCAGTAGCAGAGGAGCTTGGCAGGTTGGCTACAGTCACTATGGCACTGCATGGCTGCTGCTGCTGGAGGTCGGTGTCTCCTACAGGGGCGGGTTTTTGTCCGTGGGCTGTGCGCCCAGGTGGTTTGGGGTTTCAGGGCGGGATGGAGAAGTGGCAGCATCAGCAGGAGGGTGGGAAACAAAGCCAGCAACAGCAGCAGCAGCCGGAGGGTGGGAAACAAAGGCAGCAACAGCAGCAGCAGCAGGATTGGAAGCAAAGCCAGCAGCAGCAGCAGGGTTTGAAAGAAACCCAGCTACAGCAGCAGCAGCAGCAGGGTCAGAGGCAAAGCCAGCAGCAGCAACAGCAGGGTTGGATGCAAAGCCAGCAGCAGCAGCAGCAGCAGCAGGTGGTGGGGCAAGAGGGAGGTGGTGCACTGGCTACCGCTCAGCACAGAGCGGCAGGCTGCATGATGAAACCTGAGAGTGCGCCCTCTGCCCTAACAAAGGGTTCTGAGCTAGCTGCAGGAGGTAAAGGAGGAGCAGCAGCGGTGACCAGGGGAGCAGCAGCAGGAGCGGTAGAGGGTGCTTCTGATAGCGCTGTGTGTAGGGGTTGTAGCAGTGTTGGCTTCCAGAGGCTGCTACTGCCAGTTGGTATGGCGGCAGTAGCACACCTACCAGTGCATTGTGCTGTGGCCTGGCGGCTGCTGGGTCTGGCAGTAGCTGTAGAACAGCGGCTCTTCTAGGTCATGCCAGAAGGGATGGAAGGGCACTCACTAAGCTATCTAGTTATGGAGCATCTTGTGTGCGCAGTGGTAGTATATGTCTGCGAATGTAGTTGGAGAATTATGGGCTTTGTTGCTCACTGTCTTGGCAAATCTCGGGTATGAAGTGTAGAACTGAAACAGAACTGAAGCATGCAGCAGTACACTTGGGCCTGATACGATGCTCCCTGGTATTGCCGCAAAGGTTTTGGCCAGAGATCCAACCTGCTAAGCATTCTTTTATTCCGTTGTACTCCTCTATATGGTGTCATATCTGTCCTCCGGACAGGACGGCTTGCACGTGATGACCAGCATGGTCAGGGTTGTACTTCAACGAACCCTCGTAGTCGTTAGATAGCTGATCTATTGACTAGTACCCTGGATGACCTTTAAAGATGCTCGTTCGTGCTTCTTATTTGCGCTTACAGCTTCTTAAAAGGCAGCGCGCCTCGCATTTTGACGCGCTGAGTTGCAAGGAGTTGCCGCTCGGGATCCCGTCTGAGAGATCTGTAAAGTGAGGTGGCTACCATGCAAGCCTCTGCCGATGATGCGCAGGAGAATGACCCCAGGACCTATGGAGAATTTGGAATAGGTTGGTCTCAAGGAGAGCCTTCACTGTCGTCTAGGCAGTGGGAAAATGTTACGACATCGCCGTGTATCCACTCTCGAGGTCTGAGCGGGGGCTGGCTGTGGCGCATACCAGCTGTACGAAAAGGAAAGTGCCGGTGTAGCTCTGATCATAAATGGCATTTGTCGCGCTGAACAGAGTATTCCATCTTGCCTGTTACCAGAACAAGAGACAAATACAGCACGCACAAACATAAGTCACTATCTGTACCCAGACTCTACTTAGAAAAGATCTAGTGGAGTGATACAAGGGCCTCATAATCAGTAGCTACAGATGTCTTTGCAATATTCAATAGCATTTTTACACACCTCGACCCGACTCCAATCCCCTGCATGCCTGTGGCAGTACATGCATGTGTCAGCATCAGGTGCGCAAATACCACTTAATGAGGTTACAGCAAGCACTTGTACATTGTTCTTCTGCACAAGTGAGCAGCCGCATGCTATTTTAAAATGCAAACATGGTCCGTACCTCTACTGCTCAATTGAATCATTTCCCCTTCTAACCATACATTTGGCTTGGAACATTTCTTCTGGCAGTTCCAACCTAGAGAAACAGACAGTATGCTCACAGCAAAAATAACAGCGGCACCACGATACTAGGGTGACATCATTACCACATTGTGTGATACGCCATAGCAAAAGGGCTGTAGCAAAATTCCCAAAGTGCCATAGTAAAAGGGCGATGATAATAGCAGCAGAAGCAGAAGGCAACATGAGCAACAGGAGGTAGCGGATGCTGTGGTAGAGGGCAGCGGAGGTGTTGGTGGTGCAGGAAGGGGGGTAAAGCATATATGGCACATATGTGTTCGAATATGTTACAATTTTGACCTTATGAGCTTTTGGATTGACTTAATCCTATGGACAATACATCCAATAGGCATGGTTGGGCAGCTCTTAGCGGCTATATGTGCTTACTCATGGCACCTTTAAAGTGCCAAACGAGTGTGCAATGCAACACAGGTTTTCAGTATTGACCATGTCCCCTCTCTTGCTGTAGATTCAGATCACATATGACCATGAGGACCGATAAGGAGCATTGTCATTTGCATCTGTTGCAACAGAACCAGTGCAGCGAGGTCGGCCCATGTTTGCTGGGCACTGCGGGCCAGTTATGTGAGGCAGCTAGTGCCATGAGAGGCCATGGAGTTGTCCTACTTATCAGAGACTGTCGGTATTGCAGCCCGGCTGCTAGTATTGCTGTTTCTGCTGCAATACTGTGCTTATCAGCTGTGCAGTTGCTTCTCCTGGCAGCTCCGTAACTCGTCTCAAAAGTACTGTAGCAGTGCGCCCAGGTCATACAGCAATACAATTTCCACCCTGGTCACCAGTTATACATCAATGCTACATGTTGGCTTTTTGGGCAGGCAATAGAACTTCAGCAGCAACGTTGGTTCTTACTGTTGGATATTGTATCGCTGCTTGATTGGTGGCAATAGCAGATGTGTGCTTCGTGAAGTGGACTGGAAACGCCAAATAGCTTGCAGAAAGTATGCAACCAAAGACACACCATAATCAGAATAAGGAAAACATGCAGACTTCAGATCATAGCGTTCAATGCCAGACAGCTCCCGGTACTAATTGCATTACAAAAAGTTTCGTGCAGTCAAACCAAGGCACAAACGCTATTGAATGCAACACCGTGTAGGGCAGAACCTGCTCAGAGAGTAATGCTACACTGGATCCCGGTGGCTGATTTCTTGTTTACATTATACTCTCAGAGTCTTCGCCTGTGCCTTGCCAGAAGGGGGTTTCCACATGTAATGCAGGGTGTCAGGGGTTAACTATAGCCTTGGACATCAATTTGGCCATGTCTATGACCTTCATAGAGATAGGGTCCCGATTAAAATTGTACAGGCAGTACCGCTGCCCCAGCCCGTGGATTGATATGTGTGCAAAACCCTCACTACTTGTCGCATCGCAAGGCTGCCGCAAGCTCCGGTAAGGCATGCCTAAGGATGGTCTATGCCTAGCCAGGGAAAACAGGGGAGAATTGCGTCGCAGCACAGTCTGCCTCAAACAACTTCCAGCTTAAAAGATCGTGGCAACCTGATCCCCTAAATCGCTCTCAGCCCCTAAACCCTCCTTGCCCCCTCAACTTCTTGCTGAAATTTAGGCAGCAGGATGGTGCAGGGTCGATTATGCCTTGCATCTGCCACGCCAAATGTATGGCCGAGCTTCATGGGACAGCCAAATCCAAGCTGCGGCTTTGCTGGTGCTTCAGTCCCCTGCTTACAGTACCCGTTTAACTGACTCCATTCTTCAGCTAACTATGGCACCCACGACCGTGGGGTCTGGGGCCATTTCCATGAAGCACACGGTGCTTGGAGACTATGGTGAAGAACTGACTAAGGGATCCTGAATAAACTAGGGTGAGCGGTTAGCAAGTGAGCTCCAAGAGCAGGAGCTGCAGATAGTGAAAAGAAAAGATGCAGCAGGTCCAGGAGGTGGATTGGACCTATCAGCCCCCTCACTTGGTGGGTTGGACCTATCAGCCCCCTCACTTGGTGGGTTGGACCTATCAGCCCCCCAAAACTGTCTGTATTGCAGCCCGGCTGCTGCTCTATCTTGCTGCTTCTGCTGCCGTACTTTCACTGCTTATTAGCTGTGCAGTTGCTTCTCCTGGCAGCTCCACCAAAGCAATGTGCGCTGTTGTGCAGCAATACAAGTTTCTACCCCAGTCAACATCGTACATCACTAAGATCTTTTACCTGCTGCTTGGGAAGGCAGTAGAGCTTCCAGCACCACCACCAACAACAACAACAACAACAACAACAACAACAACAAACATTTAAGGTGTGGCAACCAGGGTGTTGCGGAATGAACGTGCCGGTGGCGGGGTGCCTCGGCTGACTCGACAAGTGAGAGGCCGGAGGTGTAACTTTTCGGGGTGACCCGCCCATCATGGCACAGCACATGCATGCCCAATTTGCACGGCGGTTACGGCTATGCATTTGTCTGATGATTTGCTATGTTTTGCTCTCAAGGAGTGTATGGCCAATTCTGACTTGGTGAAAAGTTGATCATGGGCTGCGCTGAAAATGCCCATTTTGAGGAGGCAAACGTGCGAATTTGGGCCTGAAAATTTCCGAAAAATGTGTATAAGTCCCTGGGCTTATGATGTGTGCTGGGACCCTTGCCCACCAGCTGCAAGTGGTTTGAAGGCAATCAGACAAGTGAGCTAGGACTTATGCTCCATCAACCATCCCCAAAGGGGCCAACTTCGAAGGGCAGGTAGCAGCCACCCAGCAAAGCAATGCCCATAGGGACCAGTGGGTGTTAACAAGCATGCAAGGGCCTGCACCAAGGATGGGCCCTGCCCTGAAGGGAGTGCCCTCTTAACTAGGACAGGAGCTGAAAGTTGGGGTCAAGCCATAGGGTGATGGTGCAAAAAAAGCACTTGTGAGAATGCTTAAACCCCAAGCACCCAAGCTTGGCCCTGCAACAGCTGACCACACCAGTGCATTCATCACAGCCTGCACCACTGCACAATATGTTTCCAGCACCATACTCCACATTGTCAAGACAGGCTGGAAAAAACTGCTGTGACAAAGGGGTCACGCCGAAAGCATTTGGTACAAAAGAGACCTAGAATGGAGCAGCCTATCAGCATGCCTCAACCCCACAGCATGTAATGAAACAAGACTTGCCTCCGCTGCAGCCTTATCCCCTTGCCACTGCAATCCAGGGTTTAAGCACCACAGTGGGATGTAGCAAAACACCCAGGGTTTGGTTGGCACAGCAACTAGGTGAAGTGCACAGGTGCCCATCTTGCACTCCAAACAAACATGTGCAAACAACACCCAAGCAGCCAGGCCCCCACATGCTGCTGTACTAGAGAGGGAGCCTCACCAAAGCCACCTGACTGCCACTCATGAGAATAAAGACTGGAACCATGGGAGCTAAGGCTAGCTGGCACATTCATTATGCAACACCCTGACCGCAAAGGGCTGCTAGGTCGAAACGACCAAACACACCATCGGATGGATCCAAACACAATGGCTTTCAGACCACCAACCAAGCAGTACTGATACCGAAACATGTATCCAGGCAAGACAGAGCCCATGATCAAGAACACCACCCACTCTTCCATCGGTTGCAATGGCATGGCAAACAATGACGATTACCACGGGCTGGAGATGTACAAGAACCATGCAAAGGACTCAACGACAGAGGGATATATGCAACCAGACCCAACCAACATGGAATGTGGCCACCATGGAATATGGCCGAATCAATCCCTCCAACGGTCAAGGCAACGCTCCTATCGACACAGAGCCCACGATCAAGAACACCACCCACTCCTCCATCGGTTGCAATGGCATGGCAAACAATGACGCTTACCACGGGCTGGAGATGTACAAGAACCATGCAAAGGACTCAACGACAGAGGGATATATGCAACCAGACCCAACCAACATGGAATGTGGCCACCATGGAATATGGCCGAATCAATCCCTCCAACGGTCAAGGCAACGCTCCTATCGACACAGAGCCCACGATCAAGAACACCACCCACTCCTCCATCGGTTGCAATGGCATGGCAAACAATGACGCTTACCACGGGCCGGAGATGTACAAGAACCATGCAAAGGACTCAACCACAGAGGGATATGCAACCAGACCCAACCAACATGTAATGCATGTGGCCGAATCAATCCCTGAAAGGTCAAGGCAACGCTCCTAGCGAGTGCAGGCAGGTACGGATGATGGGACACAGCAGTCCTCCAATGCCAGTCCACAAACAACATAAAAGAGAAAGATGCATCAACCATAATGGCTGGCCACAAGCATGGAGTGCTATAGGCCAGCCCAGCAACAGCTGACCCCCCTCCATAGGCAAGCTGCTACTGCGCACCACGGGACACTACGTATCGCACAGCTGTCTGAAGAGGCCAATCATCAGGTTGTCAAAGCATATAGCCCAGTGGCTGCCACCAGCCCACCCTGGATCCCTTGCTGGCCAATGTATGTCAGGCCAGCCCATTTCGACTTGCCGTGGGCTGACCGGTGGACCCAGTCAGCAGCAAGCCAAGCAGTTTAATGCCTTGCTCGGGGCAACATTGGTTTAGTCTAAGTCTGGAGATTATATGAGATAGATCACTGCACAGCTTTCGGGCCGTGCAGCACCCGCCACATGACCCCAACCAGTCTGCTGATGTGTGTAGAGAGAAAACGATACTGAGAGCTAAGGTGACGAAAGCGGAGACAATCAGACATAAAGAGAGCTAGCGGAGTTACATAGCTAAGTATAGACTGCATGCTGTGTGACTGGCCAATCAACAACCCCAATTCCCTGCAAACCCCCACGAAAGTCCGGAATGCAAGCTAAAGCTGGATGGGCTGTGACTAGGCAAGCAATGCAAGGCCAGGACATGAAAGCAAGGACTAGGGACCACTGGGACACATGTGTACAGGCGTACAGGGAAAGCATGCTACCGCTTAGTACGAACAACACAACCGGAGGCCTTGAAAATATGCAAGCACGCTGTAATCTTGGCCTTGAAACATGCAAGCACGCTGTAATCTTGGCCTTGAAACATGCAAGCACGCTGTTGGATGTTGTATTGCTACCTGAAGGCAGCAGATACTATTTGTAGTTGTGTATTTGGTAAAGTGAACACAAGATAGCAAGTAAGTCGCACAAAAAAGCAGTTAAGTAACCAAAGACAGACCATAATTAGAATTAGAAAAACATGCAGACTTCAGGCCTTGGCGTTCTATGCCAGACAGCTGCCGATAATCAGCGATAATCGGCACTAATAAAAAGTCCACGCAGTCAAACCAACGCACAAGCGCTATCCATCGCAGCACTGTGTAGGGCAGGACCTGCTCAGAGCTAATGCTACAAGGAATCCCGGCGGCTGATTTCTTGTTCCACAATATACGCTAAGAGTCTTGGCCTTTGCCTTGTCAGAAGAACTTTTCCACATGTCATGCAGGGGGTCAGGAGTTGTTTATAGCCTCCGGTATTACCTTGGCCGTATCTGTGACCTTCACAGAGATAAGGTCTGGATCAAGACTGTACAGGCAGTACCTCTGCCCCAGCCCGTGGATTGTTATGTATGCAAACCCCTCAACCCTCACTAGTTGTCGCATCGCAAGGCTGCCGCAAGCTCCGGTAAGGCATGCCTGAGGATGGTCTATGACTAGCCAGAGCAAACAGGGGAGAACTGCGTCACAGCACAGTCTGCCTCAAACAACCAGCTTGCAAGATCATGCCTGATCCCGTAAAGCCCTCTCAGCCCTCTGCTAAACCCTGGCCCCCTCAACTTCCCTTGCTGAAGTGAGAGTCACGAGAACAACTGAAATTTAGGCAGCAGGATGGTGGAGGGTCGACTATTCCTTGCATCTGCCACGCCAAACACATAACCGAGCTTTATGAGACAGCCGGATCCACGCTGCGGCCTTGCTGGCGCTTCAGTCCCCTGCTTTTAGTACCCGCTTAACTGACTCCATTCTTCAGCTACGGCACCCACGACCGTGGGGTCTGGGGCCATTTCCATGAAGCACACCGTGCTCGGAGACTATGGTGAAGAACTGACTAAGGGATCCTGGACGCCTGAGGTGTGCATCACATGGCTAACAGCTTTTGCAACTGGCAGATAGGATGTTAGCCAAGTAACGTTGCTACGGTCGTGCAGGAGGACGAAGCCCTGAGGAAGTGCGTGCTCAAGCATGGCCCGCGTAACTGGTCTCTGATTGCAAAGGCTATTCCTGGGAGGACTGGCAAGAGCTGCAGGCTCAGGTAAGTTGGAATAAGGACGCCGCTGCTGGACTAGCATTGGCAGCCGCAACCGACAGCAACCGGATGCAATAACCTCCTTGTGCAGCCTATGCAGCGCTTGTTAAGGGTCAATGACTTATATATCTAGCCTCTGACGTGCTCGGAACGATCAGTATGCAAGTCTTTGTGGCCGTCAAGGTTCAGGCCATCGTCATGCTCCTTGTGTGACACTGTGCACAGGAAAGTGCACGGCCGTTGTTATTGGCCAGTGGACTGCTCCCAACCGACATCAAAGTAAAGATCAGGAGCATTGGTAGCTTTTCTCATCTCAAAATGTGTGATCTCTCAGCCCGCGTCCCAGCAGAGTCGGTCTCGGCCTGACGCACAAGCATCTTATCCTCAGCAGCAGCAGCCCGGTTGCCTCTTTGGCGTGTTCAGCAAGTCTACAGAATCATAGTAAGATGATCTGTGGCTGCTGACCGTGTTTACCTTGCAGCTGTCTTTGCTGGCAGCACCAGTGTGTTAATGCCATACCGCGTCATGCCCGTGATAGTCCTTCCAACGCAGCCAGAGGTTGCACTATCATCTTATCACTTCGTGAGATAGTGACTCTTTGCATTGTTTTGGGGCCAGCGTCGCGCTTGCAGGGCTATGCTGTGGAAGAAGTGTGGGTGGTTATGTGCCCAGCATGGGAACTGCCGGGTGTACATTTGTGCAACGAGCAGCTTATGAAGCAGCGCTCAGCAGGCCCCAGTGTGGAGCTGCAAATAGTTGCAACAGCCAGCATCTTGTTAATGTACACAGCAACACTCTGGGCAGCCGTACGCCAGCCCAACGACCTTGTCGGCGTGCTTTGTTGCGTCTAAGAGCTGATTTGGGCTCAACATTCCGCTATGATTCTCTAGGGTAACGTTCAGCAATAAGCGGGTTAGAATATGCAGGGCTCTGGTTGGTCTTCACTGCAGTGTGGATAACATGGCTGACACAGGCTTATGCCTTCTTGCTTGCTCTGCCACAGATGGCTGAACCAGTTGAACCCTAATGTGAAAAAGGGTCCTTTTGCGCACGAGGAGGATGTCATGATCATGGCAGCACATGCAATCTACGGCAACAAATGGGCAAGCATTGCAAAGCTGCTACCAGGGAGGTGAGTGATATTCTGTGGCGTCCGTTGCAGAAAGAGCATCAAGGCAAAGCAGTGTCTGTCAAGCGGCTTCAGCTACGTTGTGAGGCCCCGAATACTACGTGTGCTAGGGGCTTCATAGTAGTTGGTAGCTAGTTGCGCACAGTGACCACTATGGAAAGCATGTAGATTGAATAAGGTACACATCTGGTGGTCTCTGTTAAATCTCTGCTGCGAAGTATGTCATACAGGGATGACCCTGAAGGCCTTCTTTCCCATTGTGCTCCTTGTAGGACTGATAATGCTGTGAAGAACCACTGGAACAGCACCTTGAAGCGCCGGCGACACGAATTTGCGCCCGGTGGCCCAAATGATGTCTCCCAGATTACGCAAGTGCTGCAGCAGAAACTCGCACGCATGGAAGGTAAGGGTAGTCGGGCATGCTAGAGGATCGGTATCAGTCCGCTGCATGCAGGTGATATGTGGGGAAAGTTGGATGTCATGGTCGGTGCTTGCGAATCAGTTGGTCAACAAATGAATGCAAGTCTGTTTAATGTGATGTGATTTTGAGATGAAGAATGCTTTTGCTTTTTTTGGCTGGGAGGAGAGCAAGCAGACAATGCCAGGTATGTTCAAAGCGGCTCTTGATATGCGGGTTGGGGCAACATATAACCGAGCCATCACAATGGGTGAGCTGCTTTGTCACCATACATTGAGGTCTCCTCCTTAAGCTGTGCGCTCCTTGTTTTGCTGCAGAGGATTCCGATGCAGACTTGCTTGAGGATGGCTTGGGCCTCCTGTTGCAGCAGTACAATGGTACCCAAAGTAATGACAACTACCAACAAGAGGGTGATAATGGCATGTTGATCAGTCAGACAGCAGCAAAGAGGTCCCGCAGGCGACCGGCAGCAAACAGCAGTATGGATATTGAAGATGAATGCCAGCCGTCAGCACAGCGTGCGCGGCGGAACAGTCTCAGCGATCGAGGGTATAGCGCGCAGCTGGGGTTGAGAAGAGAGAGTTCTGATGAGCTGCCAGACGAGGAGGAGGGTTTAGGGGCTGCAGGAGCTGAACGGTCAGGGCTCGATGCGGTGGCAGCAGTGGCAGCAGCAGAGCTACAAGCCACAAGCAGCAACGGCAGCCATGCAGATGGAGCCTCAGAGTCACAGGGGGTAGCAGTCAGTGGAAGACTGGCTGCAGTTAGGAGCGGTGGGCAGGGGTTGGGGGGGAGTCCCGTGACTGCGCTGCATGCTGCAGCAGCTGCTGCCATGCAGCGAAAGGGGGCAACGGGCTCTGTTGGGGGCCGGAGTGGGGCAGGGTCCCCGGCGGGAGGCAGTACCGGCCGTGGAGGTGTGTTTGCTGATGCCGTTGCTGTAGCTACAGCAGCAGCCGCTGGTGAGGGTGGGAAGGCCATGGGTGGCAGCAGCTTCACAAGCCGCTTACAGGCAGCTGCAGCTAGGATTGCATACAGGGAGAGGCTAGAGCAGGAGCAGTTAGAAGGCCGCACTACTTCCAGGACAGATTCTCAGCTACGTAGGAGTCAACGGTCTGTCAAACGTCGCCGTTGGTCGCCTGAGGAGCTGGTGGGTGGTGGTGGCAGCAGCAGCGAAGAGGACAGGGACATGGGGGATGAGGAGGATGAGGAGGAGGAAGATGGGGGTGTGGATGATGTGGATTATGAAGAAGAGGTGGTTGCTGCTGCAGCTGGTAGGCAGCAGTGCAGGGGGCAAAGGGTGGGCTCCAGGTCTGACAGTCCGCGGCACTTCAACCGTCAGCAGGCGCTGCAACACTTCCAGCAGCACCAGGAGTACTATCAGCCCCGCAGTCCCGCTAGGCAGCACCACCAACACAGCAGCCACCAGGAGCACCACCACATGCAGCAGCGGTATGTGGTACCAGGGAGTGTAGCTGGGGATAGGGATGCGGCTCCGTTATCGGCTCTCCCTGCAGGGGTTACTATTCTGGGGCCGCACGGGTATGCATCAGGCGGTGAAGACCAAGGGGAGGGGACCCACCACGATTACGACTACGACTCATCGTCGGATGTAGCAGGGGAGGATTGGGCTGTAGAGGCTCTAACCCAGCTCGCAAGTGCAAAGCGCCAGGACGAGCGTCCGATTAGGGCAGGTGCAGGTAACAAGTTCTGGAGAAGCAGTGGCAGTGGCAACAACGATAACACCCTTCAAAGACAGCAGCACGAACAGCAGCAGAGAAGCTGCGGTCCTAGGACTGCGAGCAGAATGCCTTCTACGGCCCTTGTCAACAGCGGTGGAGCGGTAGCAGCATTGTTGGGCAGTGTTACTGCTTCTGGCGGCGGTGAACCTGGCAGCAGCAGCAGCTTGCCGGGGCTGCTGCAGGCTGCGGCCGCAGCAGCGGCAGCTGCCGCTGCAGCTGGCTTGCCACCGTCCTCAGCCCTTAAGCTGTTGCAGGGGCAAGCTAGCTACCACCACAACAACCACCATATTTCGGGGCCAACTCCTGCTGCCGCAAAAGGTTCTAGTGGTACTCTGCTGCGCTTCTCAGGGTCAGGAGAGAAGTCTGCTGCAAGCGATTATGCCGTCCACAGAGGCAGCAACCGCTGCACTGAAGCAGGCAACGATGATAGCAGTTGCAGCCCTAGGCGGCAGCAACTCCAGCAGTCAGCAGCAGCTGGGCTGTATCGCCATGCCCTGGCATCCGCAGCTGCCGCAGCAACGGCGGCAGCAGCTGCAGGGATCGGCCCTGAGGAGATGCGGCAGGCAGCTGCGGCAGCAGCAGCTGCGGCTGCTTCAGCACAAGGACGAAATGGAAACCCTTTGCGGGATATGCTAGGTGCAGCAGCAGTAGTAGCAGGTTCAGTGGGTTGTGGGGCATCCCTGCTTGACTCAGCAGAGAATGGCAGCAGGGAGGATGGAGGGTGCCATGCTGCAGGCCACGCTGAAAGGAGTGTTGTGGCGGGTAGAGGGGTGGCAGGAGAACTAGCAGCTGGGTCAGGGGATGGGGCTGTGGTCAAGGCCATGCAAGAGGTGTTACCACAAGTGCTTCGCGGCTTTTCTAGGTGCGTTGCCACAGCCCTTACAGATGCTGCTGCAGCCTCTGCTGCTCATACTGATAACGCTAGCGGTGCTGGTGAGCTGCTTGAGGCAGCTGCAGCAGAGCTTGTGGCTGCTTTGGCATCTGCTGCTGAAAGGGCTGTGGCACAGAGGGTCAGTGGTGAGTATGGGGTGGAAGGCAGGCACCAGCAGCAGGTGCTGAACCTTGGGGGTGGTTGCAAAGGGCATCGTACTTCTGATCCTGAAATAGGTAGTAGGGCTAGGATAGAGGAGGGCAGGGATGTGGAGATGAGTGATGCAGGGGAGGAGGCATATCATGCTGCAGCAGCAGGGCCTGCTGGGGCTTTGGCAGCAGCAGCTGTGGCTCGAGCTGCTGGCGTGAAAGTCGAGGGTATTGACCTCATGATTGCAGGGCACATGTAAGCTTGGCGAGGGTTCATGTATCAATATATGGATGAGGAGTGTGTTTGATGTCAGGGTCAGGAATGCTACTAGGGGATATGGGCTGTGATGTAACTGTTGGGGAATTTTTAAGCAAATTTTGTGATGTTATTGTCTTTCTATGAACTTATTTCTGTTGTTAGGCCCAAGCTAGCTACACTAGTGAAGAAGCGGTTCCATCGCCTGGGTTGGAGGGGAGGCATTTACATCACCTGGCTATTGCTGGGGTGATAAACTTTGCACCAGCATTGAGCTCTATCAGTTGGAAAGTGGGCTTCATCATAGGTTGAGAGCGAGAGCTGAGAGCGCTGGGTCATAGGCGGTAGGGGAAGGTATGGGAGAATGAGCACAATGGGTCCCGACGTAAACGAACAGATTGTGGAATGAGGTGCCATGCCCTTGCATGCGTTTTTGCGGTGTATTTCTGAGATCTTGGGCCAGGTTTGCTGGGTTGCCATATTGCTGAAGCTTAGGTGCGAAGGGGCTCGGGTTTCAGGGCTTGTTTTGCTGAGCCTGCACATGTGATTTACCATTTCAGGACTGGGGAAGGCATGGGGAGCCTGGCCGTGGTTTTCTAGGATGATTTTTGGTCTTGGTGGGGTGCCTTTGGCATGTGTCATTCCTGTGATTGCTGCTCTGCCTGGGCTGCATGACAGGTGTTGCGCTTGTCTTGATGATGGATTGATATGGTACGGGGGCTCATGTTCAGGTGTGTGGTCTTGACTCTGGGAATGATGACATCACAGGTGCATGTGCTCAAGGATAGCCCAGTGCATATGGCGAAAGCATGCATTGGCGACACGTGTTGTGCTATAGAGCAGTTGATGCATGCATTACTCAGAGGGGGTTGTTGTCATGTCTTGACCTAGACCCCCAAGAGCACTGAAAGCTATGTACTGCACTTCATGCATAAGGGACCATTAATTGCTGGCTTGGTGGTGCAGCTGCCTCACGAAGTTCATCCCAGGGCATGGTATTGGCGCTACCTTTGGTAAGTGCATGCCCAGTACAACTGATGCTTTGCAGCAATTGTGTTGATAAAACCAACTGGGCACATCGGTGGCAGGCATGGGTGTTCCATTGTGCATCCAGCCAGTTGTGCGAGGCTTCCACGAAACCACGGGGTTTGAGCATGGTGGTGCTATGCATTTCGGTATGTTGTACTAGCAGGATGTTGACGCAAGTGCATCCATTGACGATGCTTACCGTGGATGATGATGACCATGGATCAGTCATTATCTAATGGCCCCTGGGCTGATGCAAACAAGGATGTGTGCTGGACTTGCATACGAAAGTAGCGGATAATGTGCAAGCTTCCGTAATTTAGTTTGCTTTCAACAGCAGCAGGCTGCTAGAGTAAGCGCTGCAGGGCGATGACTGCAGCACGTGTAGTTTTGTCCTGGGGTGTGTGGATATGCTGAGGTGGCTCCTAAGAGAGAGGGGCTTGTACCATATAGTCATGATCGCATGCAGGATGGAGGGCAGGGCGCATTTCGAGTGGCAAAGAGCATGCTGCAAAGCATGTTCAGAAGATCTACCACTGCTGGTGCCACACACAGCACATTTGCTTTAAGGGATTCAAACCCTACATGCCAGGTGTGCATACCCACCCCTAAACCCTGCTCAGAATGGAGTGGCTGTGGGTGAGCTGCTGTAGGGTTTATCTCTAGTGCTGGTGTGCCCAGTTCCCTGTAACCTGCTTTTGCCGCTGCTGGTATTGTCGTGCTTTTGCTTGTTGTTTCCGGTGCCTTGCCTTGAGCAAGACCACATTGAACTATATGGTGCGTGGTGTGGCATTGTTTCGGTTTCGGAATTCAATTAGTGAATGCACAGCAGTACTGGCAGCTTATGTGCTGGGTCAGCGGTCCAACAATATTATAAGTGCATTGGAACGCCGCAGCTTTGTTTGGACCCTGCCCAGAATTGACATTTGACCATTTGTGTTTAGCTGACTTCATGTTGTTGCTGCGCTTCGGCTGGTGTGAGTGGCAGAGCGAGTGAGCGTGTACGTGTATGCAACTTGTTAGGGAGTTTATAGCAGCTGTGTGGAGCCAGATTTTGGCGTGTGGCATAATTCAGCACTCCCTGTATGAATTTTTGTTCATGCTGCACCTCTTGGGCCCCCTTCATCTGTTTCCTACACTAATGTCGGGGCAATCCCCTCTGCTCGCAAGTGTCAGGATCCCAACCTTTTTGGGCCAATGGCAAACGTCAATACAAGGGGTTTGTGCTCCCAGGTGTAGCTCCTGTCGTGCCCTCTGTGCTGGGCTTTTGGGGTTGTCCACTGCTCGCGTTTAGCACTAGAAAGCTTCACATGCAACACCAGACAGATGAGCAGGAGCCATGGGGGCTATGGCTGACTTTCAAGTTTATATACTGGGTTGTTGGGGATGCTGTGTAACCCAAATGGCCCCTGGGGAATGATCTTGCCTATGGGTGCTTCTTAGTTGTCATTAGGAGCAGCTTAGTTCTGTGGAGGGAATCTGGATTCCTGGGTGCGGTGGATGTCCTGCAACTTTTAAGTATGGTACAGGTTCTTCTAGCACAGCTTAGGCAGAGGATGGGTCTCCGCAGATGAGTCTGCAAGTAGGTGGCAATTGACCAGTCATGTGATTGGCGTAGCGTTCCGTGATGCTGTGCTTCTAGTTGGGTAGTGTGGGTTTTCAAACCTAGCGAGAGGGCACCTGTACTATGCTTACTGATGACCCAATGCTTTCCATTCTATGGTTGGTCGTGCTGGTCATTCTGTGTATGTTGGTGCATTGGTGTAGTGGCCACGTGAGCATACTTGCTGGAGGAGTGCTTGCTCAGCTTTGTGCATGGGTCCAAAACTGGAATTGGTGGTGAGCTTTGTATGGTGGTTGCAAGCCCATCAGTGTCCCTTCTCATTGTTTTCTGCAGTTGACATGTATGCGGATGCAGGGCTTACACCCTTGCTCCTACAAGTCACATGTCCTGCAGGCTTGCTGATTGCTGGGAGGTGTTTTCAGGAGTACTTGGACAGCCCTGTTCTTTTGGAGTGTTTGCTAGTGCTGCTGGAGATTTGGTGGATAGGATACAAGAGTTTTGGTGGGATGTACGGCTTTGCGAGCCATAAAGGCATATAACCTCGTTTCTTATGTTGGGGCAACCATAGACCAGGGTTTTTCAGGAGGTTCTGTTGCATGATGTTTGCAGAGTGACATATTGATGTTTGAGTGTGTCATTGACTCTCAACCATTTCATACCCAGTTTGAATTATAGTTAGTTTTTGCTTGACTTTAGGACACCTGCCATGGCACTGACAGTATCTTGGTTTTGTATGCTCATCATAGACGTCCCTGTGCTTTCCCGTTTACACATTCGCCTTGCTGGCCTTCTTGATATCGGCACAAGTACCTCCAGTGGATCCAGTGGCATAGAGCCCAAACCCAATTATATGCTGAGGGCGTTAATAAGCTGGCAGTGCACATCTGCATCACGTTCAACCGTCTAGTTTTCTCCATTTGATTGGCAGTGCTCCGACAAATTTGTTTGCAAAGGTGGCACGTCCGCAGCAGCGGCAGCTGTGGCTATTTACGTAATCGTCATTGTTTGCCATGCCATTGCAACCGATGGAGGAGTGGGTGGTGTTCTTGATCATGGGCTCTGTCTTGCCTGGATACATGTTTCGGTATCAGTACTGCTTGGTTGGTGGTCTGGAAGCCATTGTGTTTGGATCCATCCGATGGTGTGTTTGGTCGTTTCGACCTAGCAACCCTTTGCGGTTGCCACACCTTAAATGTTTGTTGTTGTTGTTACGAAGGTGGCACGTCCGCAGCAGCGGCAGCTGTGGCTTTTTACGGGTATGTGGGGGGCCCTTGAGAGATATAGATGCCCAAGAGGATGGTTGTGTTACATGAAGCGCTTTTCATGTGCCTGGAGAAGGCAACCAGGTTTGAGTATTCAGTGCCTCTTTGCAGGGACGGACTGGTGTGGTTGCTTGTGTTGAGCAGTTTGCTGGACAGGATTAGTGACTGGGTTGCTTGCATTGCATGGGACGCCTGCAGGAGGGGAGGAAGGGAAGGCCTTTAGTGATTTTGCAGGAACTGCTATAGGCTGTGTGAAGGAGTGCAGCGAAGTTGTAGAGAGTCTTGCCTCGCATGGATTTAAGAGGTTGCAGGAGGTAAGCTCAGCGTCTCATTCTGAACGTCAAATCTGCAGACTGTTTTTTAGGGTGGCTGTCTGTATTAGCCATTGAAGCTAGGCTGAGAACTGGAATACAATACAGTACTTGTTTTTGGATGGTGGTGGCTCATCTGATGTGTTGCTGTTGTGATTGGGAGGGAGGGTGCTGCTGGTAGTACATTTCACTACTGGCTATGGACACAGCCCTTGGGCAGCTGCTGCCCTGGGTTTGCACGGCAGGCATTGTTATTCACACCGGTGGTATGGCAGCTTATTTATTGAGAAGCATAGCTGCTAGCTGCTTCCTGTCTTGAGTGCTGGATCTGTTTGAGCATCTGTTGGGATGTGCTGGTATGGAGTTGATCAGATAAGTTAAGGCTGGCAAAAGTCTTGTGTGGTGCACTTTGCATCGCCATAGGCGGATGTATTTTTTGGAGTTCCTTGCCGTGGTGATTGATGGGGCTGTGCGGCAGCTGGACCTTTGGGTGATGGGTTTAGTAACTATGCTGCTGTGGCTGCTCTTTAGCAGCAGCAAACATGCTCAGTATGGTAATGTTGGATGCATGCAGAACTGGGTGGACTCCTGACACTGCCTTCATGCGGTGATGCCTTCTGCCTTGAACGGTAGCTGGGCCCATTCTTTGTGAGGGATGACCAAGCAGATATGACACATTGATCACGTGGACTTGGCATAATGGGAGGGAAATGGCGCGGTGTTGCAGCTGAGTGCACCCGATGTTTACTGTGTTCAGCAGTTTCCACAGTTGTTTCATGGATGCGTTTTCCTCACGTCATCCAGTAGGATATGGATGGCCTGATCTGCACATATATAGACATATGAAATGAACTGGCCAAAGCAGAGCTCCAATCTGGTGCTCGTTTGTCTGTCTGCGGCCTCTGAAATGAAGGTGTATGTTGAGCATTGTTTTAGGGGAGAATGACTGCAGAGCTGCTTGGCTCTGCAGTCATTCTCCCCTAATGACTGCAGAGCCAAGGCTCTGTGTGGCTTGGAAGGGGTTCACGTTTTTGTCTGGGCCTCTGGAGCTACTAGCTGAGCATATCATCTGTGCTGCTCTCAGTTTTCTCACCGATGTCTGTAGTTTGGAAAAGGGTTTTGGTGCTGGCTGCTGTGATTGTTGGATGTGGCATCTGCACCAGGTTCTGCTGGGGGCAGCAAGAAGCAGTTTGCGTGTGCATACATGCGTTGCTCCTTTTCCTGCCTAAGTACATGCAGTCTGTCAGCCCGCCCTGAGGTAACATGGCCTCGAAGAGATGCCGACCCTGTAGCACCTGGCAGTCAGGTCTGCAATATGGGGAGCACCTAGCTCGGGTATGCGTCCGCATGGACTGGTTTTAAGCTACCTTGTGGGTGGGTTGGTCTCCACTCAATACAAGCTAAATAGCTTAAAATTAAGTTGGTCTCCTCACGGTTCATCCGAGTGATTTTCAGATTATCAGGTACTCCGCACAGCTGGTCACTGAGCCATGCAACCGGGTCAAACGACCTCGCAACGTGCACAGCAAGAGGCATGGGCCTGTTGAGCACTTGCGATTGCTTAAGACGGGGTCCGAACGCCTCAGCTTCGTGAACTGCAGAACTTTCGGCAGTGACGATGCTTCGGTACAGAGCAAGCTATCCTCTTACGTCATGCAGCTGTCTCGCCTTGGCGTTGGAGCCTGTGGTGTTGCTGAAAGCAGGATACCGGGTAGTGGATGTCGTAATGTTACGAAGGACTGGCAGTTGATATGGTCCGGGCTGCCAGAGGGTCAGCCACGGCAACATGGGGTGGGCCTGTTTCTTAACTCGAAGTGGTCCCGTTGCCTAATCGACTGGTCTGCTGTCAGTGAGCGAATCCTGGTAGTCCGTGTGAGAATCAGCAGTGGGATAAACGCCTCAATCGTGGTAGCATATTCGCCGACTGATACCGAGTCCACCCCTGAGGAGGTCAAGGAAGCTTTCTACCTGCAGTTGGAAGCTATCTTGGCAGCGCTGCCTTCCAGGGACATGCTAGTCCTTCTGGGTGACTTCAACGCCCAGGTTGGCACTGATCCAGAACCGTATGGGGGTGTTATGGGGCCTCATGGCTTTGGGAAGCAGCAGCCTTCAGGGAATGGTGAGCGACTCTTGCAGCTGGCTGGTGCCTTGAACCTTCGCTTAGCCAACACCTTCTTCAAGCACAGCAATTACCGGACTGCTACTCACAAGATGGTTAATAGAAACAAGCAGGATGTGCTCAGGGTCATCGATTACATAGCTGTCTCCAAGCGGTTCATGTCAAGTGTGACAGACTGCAGGGTCTTTCGCAGCTTTGATACAGGTGGCTCTGATCATAGAATGCTGGTGCTTACGATGCGCCTCCGCTTGTTAGTGGCCAAGCAGCACAGTGCGAAGGGACAGCCAGCACGGCCCTATGACTGCAGCCGGCTGCAAGAATCTGCAGCAACTCAGCAGTGCTTTGAGCTGGCAATGTCTAACCAGTTCAGCCGTCTGGTAGGGGCTCAGTTGCAGAGCGCACAAGACGAATGGACACAGCTAACAGCGGCAGCCAGCCAAGCAGCCCATAAGGCTGGTCTAAACCTCAAGCCTCAGCAGCGGCGCCGAGATTTCGCTATATCCGATGCGACCTTGCAGAAGATTGAGCGGAAACATGCAGCACATGCAGCGGTGCTGTCCTCTCCTAATGATGCTACCAGGGCAGATTACAGGGGGGCCAATAATGCTGCTAGGCGAGCGGTTAAGAAGGATCAGGAGCGGTACTTCAAGCAGCAAGCGCTGTTTGCGGAACATGCTCTAAAAGCTGGTAATCTAGCCGTGTTCCACAAGCATGTCCAGCGGATCTTCAAGGAGCAGCAGGGCAGTAGCTCTGCTGCTCCTACATCTGTGCTAGGGGGTGCTGATGGCAAGCAGCTGTTCCAAAGCAGGGAGGAGGTGGAGTGGTTTGCTGAGCACTTTGCTGATGTCCTCAACTGCCCTGCCAAGCTCGACCAGCAAATGCAGCAGACCATTGAGGAGTTAGTGCAGAAGATGGAGGCAGGGCAAGGTGCAAACCAGCAGAGTGAAGCAGCAGCTCAGCCACCTACTGTGCAGGAGGTTGAAGAAGCTGTCTTTGCCTGTCGTAATGGGGCAGCTCCTGGGGTGGATGGTATCGCAGCGCCTATGCTAAAGCTCAGTGGGACCATGCTGAAATGGTTGCACAGGGTCATTGTGGCGGTGTGGGAGTCAGGGAAAGCGCCAGTGGAGTGGAAACGTGCACTGTTGGTGGCACTGTATAAAGGCAAAGGAGAGCGCAAAGTGAGAGATAGCTATAGGGGGATAAGCTTGCTAAGTATACCGGGGAAGGTGTATGTCTTGGTCATTTTGGCTAAGATCAGTTCTCATATCGATGCACAACTGCTTGATAACCAGTCTGCTTTTAGGAAGGGGAGGGGCCTCACTGATGCTCTGTTCACCATACGCCAGGTCATCTCTAAGTCTGTAGCATTCGATCAGCCTCTATTCATGGCTTTTGTGGATTTGCGTAAGGCATATGATTCTGTACCGCGAGACACGCTATGGCGCATCCTGCATGTGTACGGGGTACACACAAAGCTGATAGAGTTGCTGATGGACTTGCATACTGGCACACAGGCTGCTGTTAGGATGGGTGGTGTGGTGTCTGAGTGGTTTGATGTGCATGGCGGGGTGCGGCAGGGATGTGTCATTGCTCCCTTGCTGTTCAACATCTACATGGACTTTGTGGTTCGGCAGGCAATGGCTCAGATGCCGGAGGGATGTGGGGTGAAGCTAGCCTATCATGCAGATGGGAAACTTGAGCGTGATGGGTGTGGTAGTGGTGGGTGTGTGGAGCTGTTGTCTGTTCTGCTGTATGCAGATGATATGGTGTTGCTAAGTCCCAGCAGGGAGGAGTTGGTGGTCATGCTGCAGGTGATGGACAAGGTTGCTGCTAGTCTTGGGTTGCGCATCAATGCAAGCAAGACTGAGATCCTGTCCATTGACAAGGATTGGAAGGAGGGGGATGTGCCAGTGCAGCAAGGACCAGAGGTGGTTATCAGTGAGGGTGTGGTAAAAGAGGTGTCACAGTTCAAGTACTTGGGAAGTGTGCTTGTGACTGATGGCAGGTTGGATGTGGAGTTGAATATCAGGAGGGGTAAGGCTGTGGGGAGGTTTAAGCAGTTTGAAAAGATGTGGGGTACCAAGCATCTGTCATTGGCTACGAAGGTGAAGTGTTACAAGGCATATGTGTTGCCAATTCTGCTGTTCGGGAGTGAGTGTTGGTCCCTGACCAAAGTGCAATCGCAAAAGCTTGAACGGGTGCACTCTAGCTGCCTTAGGAGCATCCTGGGGGTCAGGCTGTCAGATCGGCACACCAATGAGCATATCAGGAAATCATGTGGGGTAGCCACCTTGTCAGCATACATCACAGCAAATAGGCTGAGGTGGCTGGGGCATGTGGGCCGCATGGAGGAGGGCAGGTTGCCGCATATTGCGTTGTTCTCTTCATTACATGGTGACATGACGAGGCCAGTGGGTAGGCCTCGCCATACCTGGGAGAAATGCGTGTGTGCAGATCTGAAGGTGCTTGGTCAAGATGAGGGGAGCTGGGAGGCTTCATGTCAGATTAAGAGTGCTTGGAGGAAGAGGTTGTGGGATCTTACGCACCCTTGGGAAAGCCAACGGTTAGTGAGGTGTAGAAGGCGCACTAAGCAAGCTATTGATAAGCATGTGGAGCGCTATGTGGTGCCTTTCAGTGGCTGGGAGGATGGTGGTTCACCAGTACCTAGGTGGTGGGAGCCACCTCCAGCCCCTACTAGGGTGGTGCTTGATCCTGCTGCCTCCCCGCCACCCATGTGTGATGGAAGTGGAGCAGGTTTTGGGTTTTAGTGGTGGTGTTTGTTTCCCCTTGGTGTGCACGCCGTTGCATCTAGCCTCAGCTTGTGTGTGGCAAATCCACCATCGGTTGTGTGGCTTCGTGATTGTGATCAGGAGCCTTGTGTTTGTGGCCTAGGTTTGTTTGGCCATTGGCATTGCTGGTCTTGCGTTTTGATTGATTGATTGAGGTACTCCGGGCAAGGGCTCTAAATGGCCTGTGAGAAAACCTTAGACACATGCAGCTCTATCAGGAGCTTCCAACTTATCACACATGTTCTGTGGCCAACAAATGACACCAGGTTCGACTGGTGTGCCGATGTGTTGGTTGGTGATGTCGGTCTGGGGGGCCACTTCAACCAACTTACAGTTCCACAGGTCAACACTCATCAAAGACGCCGAACAAAGTGCATTTTGCTGATAGGAAGCCACGCACTGCCGCAGCGGCGGGCATGGGTCATGGGGCATGGGGCATGGGGCAGCGGGGAGCATCAACGGAGCAGTCGTCTGGCGATTTGAGTCCCAGACCTGTAAGTCAGGATACCTCACCCAAAATGCGTCCCCTCTGTCCATAACACTTCCGTAACGCAATGGTGGCCGTCTTGTCGTGAGCAGTGGACTGTCGTATGCATGGGTGACGTGGAGGTAGCTGCTTTGCCGTTGATCCTTCTTGTTGCAGTTGAGTCCTGAGACGTTTGATTCTATGGAGCTTGGTTCCATCTCCACTGGTGGTATGTCCTTCACTATTGGCTGATATCGCAACCATGAAGTATACAAACCGACCAGTTGCCCCTGGGATGTGTGCAACTTAGGTGTCACCTCGAAGTACAATTTAGGAGGCTTTGCAAGAGCTTCAATAGTCTTCCATTGGAAGAATCGAACGCAGCATTATTACACCGCTGGAAGGCAGTAGAACATTAGACCTCTGTGTCATACGGCCGGCAGTTCAGCATGGACCCAACCCTCAACCCAACCCTCTACCGGGCAGCGGGTGGCCCATTTCAACATGCAGGGCAACAGAGTGCTTACGGCTTAGGCAAGTATGCCATTTCAGCGATCTGGTGCTGTTGAGCTCCTAATCCGGCTCTCCATAGCTCCCTGCTGTGTTCCGCTTGGTTCACAAAGAGGTCGCGTCCTCCGTCTCAGCACTTGTAGGGAACACTAGCACTACCTGTCTGATAACAGACGCAGTATTTTAACGGATCGGAGGCGGTGCTTAGGAACAAACGATCGTTGAGCTGGTACAGCATCCTATCCAGCAATAGGACTCGGTCATTGGTGTGGCCCCCTAGCTGCAGCACATTCTTGCATGGAGCTGGTTAAAGAGCCAAGCCATTAGGGTCACACGCGCATGCACCTCCTAGCACCTTACTTCTACAGAAGGTGTGCATGTTGCCTGCTCTCCAGCTGCAAGGGCCCTATGGCATGTCCATACTTGCCCAGGCATGTTTCTGAAAGCAGTGAGCATTCTACAACACTATCAACAGTGCAAGCAGGCTGTTGGCTAACGCGTTCATTTAGTGCAACCTCCTCCTTCTCAGCTCGGAAAGATCCTGTGCATGTTTTCTATGCGCGTTACGTTTGCAAGACCGCGTATCTCAACCTGCATGGCAGCTTTGTGAATTTGCAGATGCATTCTTGCCCATTTCTATGCAGGCGGTCTGCAAGGACTCAATGCAGCAGCTGCTGGCGCTCGCGGGATGGGCGGCATGTTTCCTGCAGCCAGTGCAGCACAGCAGACAGGTGCAGGCGGTCAGTTTGCAGCCCTATCTGCACTGCGCCAAGCAGCTGGCCCGGCACAGCAGCAGATGGCCGCAGCAGGGCTGCTCAACCACCCCATGGGGCCCCTGGGAGGAGCACAGCTACCTGGACAGGTGGGTACAGCAGCAGCAGCAGGGTTGGGACGAGGAAAGGTTTCCAGCATTCTGGCAGTGAGTTTTTGTGCATAAAACATATTCTGTGATATGCAATTGAGCATTTAGCAAGGTATGCTTGTCGTCGGGCAAGCCAGGGCTCTTTAATGGCAGGAGGAAGTGCAGTGCATTTTGAAGATCTGCTGGCGGTAGAAGCAGTACAGCGAACGACCTATGCATGACTGTTTCTGGGGTGTGGACCTTTTGACATGTGGCTGAAAAGCAGGTGGCAGATAGGAGCCAATGATATGTGGTATTATCAAGCCATGTTCAGGGGTTGGAGAGGGGGCGCTCCGGAGCAGGCGCACAAACCAGGTTTGTCTTGAACTGTTTTAGAATTGATATGTACAAATATGGATGGTTTTGACGGGCTGCAGTAGAGTAGTTTACAGCCAGCAGTGTGCGCAGTCAATAAGAGGCAGGCAATATGCATGGTTTCTACATTGCAGTAGCTACCATCTGACTGCGCCTGTGTAGCAGTCTGTTGCTTGTTGTTGCATTCGAGTGGAGTGTGCTTGCTAATTGCGCAGTCATACCGGTTTCTGGGGGTTTCTCCACCACTTTCATGTATTGTTTCTTCCCCCTACCTGAGCTTAGTGCT
Source organism: Pseudopediastrum boryanum (assembly GCA_963556185.1). Lineage (NCBI taxonomy): Eukaryota > Viridiplantae > Chlorophyta > Chlorophyceae > Sphaeropleales > Hydrodictyaceae > Pseudopediastrum > Pseudopediastrum boryanum. The sequence goes on along the minus strand of OY744510.1, from coordinate 4,610,786 downwards.
ATCCATCCATCATGTGTTGTCCAGGCGTTCACCAATGGCGCTTTGGGTCCTGCCCGTGGTGGTGCCCTGAGCGCCCTAGGTCTAAGAGGAGCTGCAGGGGCTGTAGCACCCGGGGGTCAGCCTGGAGGTAATAGTGCCCAGCAGCTACTGGTGTTGCAGCAGCAGGCCGCCCAGCAGCAGGCAGCAGCCCAGCGGCAGCAGCAGCAGCAACAGCTTCAGCAGCAACAGCAGCAGGCGGTGGCACAGTTTGGCTTAGGTGAGAAAGGAGAGGGGGGAAGGTGGGGCTTCATGGAAAGGGGTGGCAGTTGAGGGGTCGACATAGCAGTTGGCGTGCAAAGTTATGTTAATGGGCTGGTTGAGAGGCTTTCTGGAGCGACAGCTGTGTGTCTGAAATGCATGGGGATTCACTATATTTGTGTTGAATGATGCAAGCATGCATTCACACTCTTGTGTTGAATTTTGCAAGTCTGCTTTCCATTGTAAATGTGTTGTTTGTTATCTAGTCGATGTTCCAACTGTGTCATATGTCATGCTTACATGCCGCAGTTTGCTGCAGCATGGAAGTTGGGGGAGCAGGCAGGAGATTATTCCATTAGTTGATCTTGTGGGCTAGCCAGTTCTGCACTACATAAACTTACTGCTAGCTATAGCCCTGCACACTTAATCACTTGATGTGTGCATTGACGATGTGTTGTATTGCTCGTCTTCTTTGCTCATGTAATGGCAGCAGACCGTCTGCAGCAGCTGCAGCAGCAACAGCAGCAGCAGCAGCGGACGCTCCAGCTTCAGTCACAGGCTCAGCCACAGCAGGGGGCACAGCAGGAGTTGCTCGCACAGCTGCTCAAGCAGCAGCAGCAGGGACAGCAGGTGGGGGCCGGACCATCTCCTGGAAACGCAGCAGGGGTGAACAACATGTTATTCGGCAGAGGGGGAGGTGGTTTTGGTATGGGTGGGGCGGGGGGAGCAGGGGGTTCAGCTGCAGGATCAAACATGGCAGCAGCAGCTGCGGCAGCTGCAGCAGCACAAGCAGGGGGCGGGGGGCTGGGAGGGGTTGGGGGTGGGGAGGGTGGTCCGGGTGGAGAGGGCTCCGGGGCACCTTTTGGAGCAGAGGACTTCCCAAGCTTAGGGGGTGCTGGAGGTAGAGGAGGGGCACGCGGCCCGGGAGGGACAGGGGCGGACTATGCCAACTTTGCGCTGCGGAAAGCGGCGGTTGGGGGGACCACGCAGGTGAGAGGACAGGTGCGCAAGGGGTCCGGGGTTTGGGAGATAGGGGTCAGCTGGTAACAGGACCTTCAGGTTGTGTGGCTTGTTCACAAACAGGCGTTTGTGGGGAAAAGGGCTTCCAGCATGTCGCTCTTAGGAGCTAGGGGGTCGAAGAGTGAGTAAGGTACAGCACACAATACCTAGCGGCCGACATTGGGGCAGCCGAGAAAGTATCAATTATGTTTTATACTGAGCATCGATAGCTGACTTCTCCAATGCATGTGCTCATGCAGCAGTTATGAACTGCCGCATGATGAAGGACCTCAGCAAGCAGCTTCAGAAGTAACTGTGAGCTATCCTGCACGCTGGCTGCCGCAACAGACATACTCTGCCGTTTATCTTTGTTGTTGCTAGATGGTTTCAGGACGGTTTGGGAGAGGCTCGGCTCAGGCGCTGATATGCATCTCAGTTCATGCGTGTTTTTGCTGTTTGGACAGCCACTACTACTAGGGTCTCAGGGTGAATGCTGCACAGTTTTTACAAATAGCATCTGCCAGACTTTGTACTCGCGGTCGCCTCTGCTCTAACCTTTTGCACCTGATGGCTTTGTGCCTGCCCTCCTGCAGGAGTTTTCCATTCAGAATGAGTCAGATTTCCCTGCACTAGGAGCTGGGCTGGGAGGTGGTGCAGTCGGGGCAGCAGCAGTCAATGCAGCAGCAGCGGCGGCTGCAGCAGCTGCTGGTGGTGGCCCGGACAGCAAGCGCCAGTCTGCTGCTGGTGGTGGTCCCGGGGGTGCTGGGGGGCCTGATGGGGCGGGCGGGGATAAGTCTGTAGGTGATAAAGGGGGTGCTGCAGGAGGAGGAGCAGCGGGAGCAGCAGCAGGGATAACTGCTGCTGGTGCAAATGACCGCTACAGCTTGCTAGGGTTGCTGCATGTGATTCGCATGACGGAGCAGGACTTGACGATGCTGGCATTAGGGACAGACCTGACAGGCTTGGGGTTGAATTTGAACAGCCCTGACAGCTTGTATAAGTTGCTAGTCAGCCCCTTGGCGGAGGTGCCGGTGCGGCATGAGCCTGAGTATACGGTGCCGGCCTGCTACAAGCACACGCCGCCGCGGTTGCAGCCTGGGTACTTGAGCAAGTTCAAGGAGGAGACGCTGTTCTACATCTTCTACAGCATGCCTCAGGTGGGAGGGGGGGGCGGGCGATGGTTGATGTGTTTTTGGTGCAACCCTACAGATGTTGCCATATGATGGAATATCTTCGCTTTGCTGGGCGTAGCTATGTTTGGTGGGGTGTAGCTATTTTTGCTGGGGTATACTTTATTGAATTAGATGGATGGAGTAGATGTCATGGAAAGCTTTTCAGATGTTGTTCATGTGGTGTGTGTTGGAGGCAGAGCCTAGGTGCACACGAGTTGGGAGCTCATCAGATCAATCAGCAAGGTGGTTTGCTGTAGCTTGGTGAGTATCGTCCCTTGTTTGAGCTCTGCAGCAGGTTCAGGAGGGTGAGGACAGGTATGGCTATCGTTCTGGACAAACAAACATGTACTCCTGTTGAAGGCTCTTTGTGTGCTGAGTTTGCAAAGATGAAGGAGATGTCCACAAGCACCCTGACCTGGGGTTTAGGGCCTATCACTATGCTTTTTAGTGAGCTTCCGGCTGGTTATGTCTGCTCCGCATCCGACGTTGTCGTCGCAATGGTGCGTGTAAACCTGTTGTTTCTGTTATCTGCTTCTGCAAGGTGCCTTTTTCAGAAATTGTCATTGCTACGTGATGACCATGTGTGTTTTGTGTTGGCTATGATGGCTCAGGGCGATCAGGCAATGCCTCCTGGTCAGCATGCAGTGGGTGCAGCTACCATGTCTTCACTGATACCTGACTGCCTGTGCTTGCTCGGGCTTCTTCAGACACCGCGTTTCCAGGCCTTTTTATTACTCAGCTGTGGGAACTGATCTTAGTGATGGATTTAAAACCCTCTTTGTGCTGCTAGGACGAGGCTCAGTTGATTGCTGCTGATGAGCTGTGCAACCGTGGCTGGTGGTGGCACAAAAAGTTCCGCTGCTGGTTCATACATGCACCGAACAGCAGCGTCACCAAGGGACCTAATGGGCGTAGTGAGCGTGGAACATATATGTTCTTTGACACCTCCATATGGGATGTGGTGCAGGTGGGACTGAAGGGGGGCCGGATGCCAAGGGGACCAGGATAGTGGGGAGGGTAGAGGGAGGGGGGTGCATGTGAATTGAAAGGGGCCTGCAGCCAAGGGGGAGAGGTAAGAGGGAGGAGGATACATGGTGTAGGCGAGGGTAGAGTTGGAGGGGCAGGTCAACTGAAGGGGGCCGTAGGCCAAGGCAGAAAGGGTAGCAAAGGGAGGTTCCAAAGATGGGGGGAGGGTAGAGGAAGGGGGTCCAGGTCACTGAAGGGGGCGAGGGAGCGGAGAAGGTGGGTTTGAGGAGGATACAGCAGGGAGCACGGTAGGCGGTGGGAGGTGGGGGATCGTGCAAAAGGAGGGGATGGACAGAAGACAGAGGGGTGGAAAGGGCGGTGTGGGTGGGATGGAGGGTGGTGGTGATGGTTGTCTACAGTGGTGCAAGAGGGGATTGAGTGGGAGAAAGCTCAGTGTCAGATATCAAGACATCAAGAGGGAAAGGAAAAAAGAGGGAAGGCAGTGGATGGGGAGAACAAGAGGGCAATTCTAAAGTAGGGAAAGGAGGAGGGTTGCAGGGCTGGAATCGTGCAGGATCTAATAAGTGCATCGTATGGCAGGCTAGCGTGTATGTTATGGCAAGGTAGCATGTGTTTTTATGTTGGCCAGACGATCTGGTTGACAGGAGGGTTGCAGATATAAGGGAGGAGACGAGCTTAGCTGATGGTCATGTATGGAGGTCGGCAGGTACCTGTAGGTTGGTTGAATTTCTCTGGGCAAAAGAAAGCATCATATTCTGGCCTACACGGGGCGTATGCAATTTGCTTGTTATGGATGCGGTCTTAGCATATCTAGCGTGCAAGATGCATTACCAGTAATGATTGGACCTGGCGATGAAGAGGTTTCATGCTCTTTTTCGTTTTGTTGAGGCTTCCCATGAGGATCTTGACGCAGTTTATGTGCAAGCTGGCTCACTCAACCTGGGGTTGCTTGCGCAGACAAAGGCAGGCATTACAACAGCAGAATGGGGCTGTCCACTTTTCACATGCAGACGTGCGACCTAACACAGCTCCGTCCTGTCATGTCTGTAGCTAACCTGATGAGGTTGTTGCTTCACGCGGTTGTGTCTGTGGCTGGGTCTTCTTGGCTCCTCCTGCTGCTGCTCCAGTTGCTGCTGACTGTGGATGCCCCATGTTCCCCTTTGCTGTGCTTCTTAGTCTGGCTGCTTCTCTTTCTAAGCTCTGGGGCTTGTGTCGGAGTTGCCACACAAGCCTCCAACATCTGCAGGCAACATGTAACGCACACATTCTTCAGACCGGACATGCTGTACTTGCAGACGCCCCATCATCGCCTTCTTCCTATGATCTTCATAGCTTTCAGATGCTGATATTACCCCCTCTACCGAGTACTGCTTTGTCTGCTGGTGCTGCAGAAAGCTGATGTGGAGGTGTTCTTTGATGAAGTGGAGGTGCCCCCTCGCCTGCCCAGACCCAAGCACATGACTGGGCCAGGAGGTGCAGCAGCAGGTGCTGCAGGAGCAGGGACACCAGGAGGAGCAGGAGCAACAGGCAGGCATTAAGAGCTGCTTAATAGGGGCACAGATTGGATGATGCTTTAGAGTGTGTACATCGGATTGGGTGTTGCATGTGGTACACGATTGGATGGGCTTCTGTCAAAGAGATTACTGCCAATTTTATGGTTGAGAAGGGGAGTGGGTGCACAAGGGGGCTTTTACCTCAGCAGTATGGAGACTGCGTGACAAGTAATGTGTTGTACTTTGCTAGCATCTGAGAATGGCCTGCATGTTATACGGTTGCAGCTACAAATCTCAGTAATCCTTGGGGTTCTTGGGATGGGAACGACAGCGATGACATAAGTGGAAGCACTTTACAGTGTCTCGTGGACTACGCATCTCTGTCTTTGGGGCCCTTGTTTACTTTGATGTCGATAAAACGGTGATAAAGGCGTTGTTGACACTGGTGTTTATACCCCTAAAAGATACGTGACATATCCGACATGGCCGCGACACGTAGCGTATCGGACAAGGCCGGCTACACGGACAGGGTGTTGCATAATGAATGTGCCAGCTAGCCTTAGCTCCCATGGTTCCAGTCTTTATTCTCATGAGTGGCAGTCAGGTGGCTTTGGTGAGGCTCCCTCTCTAGTACAGCAGCATGTGGGGGCCTGGCTGCTTGGGTGTTGTTTGCACATGTTTGTTTGGAGTGCAAGATGGGCACCTGTGCACTTCACCTAGTTGCTGTGCCAACCAAACCCTGGGTGTTTTGCTACATCCCACTGTGGTGCTTAAACCCTGGATTGCAGTGGCAAGGGGATAAGGCTGCAGCGGAGGCAAGTCTTGTTTCATTACATGCTGTGGGGTTGAGGCATGCTGATAGGCTGCTCCATTCTAGGTCTCTTTTGTACCAAATGCTTTCGGCGTGACCCCTTTGTCACAGCAATTTTTTCCAGCCTGTCTTGACAATGTGGAGTATGGTGCTGGAAACATATTGTGCAGTGGTGCAGGCTGTGATGAATGCACTGGTGTGGTCAGCTGTTGCAGGGCCAAGCTTGGGTGCTTGGGGTTTAAGCATTCTCACAAGTGCTTTTTTTGCACCATCACCCTATGGCTTGACCCCAACTTTCAGCTCCTGTCCTAGTTAAGAGGGCACTCCCTTCAGGGCAGGGCCCATCCTTGGTGCAGGCCCTTGCATGCTTGTTAACACCCACTGGTCCCTATGGGCATTGCTTTGCTGGGTGGCTGCTACCTGCCCTTCGAAGTTGGCCCCTTTGGGGATGGTTGATGGAGCATAAGTCCTAGCTCACTTGTCTGATTGCCTTCAAACCACTTGCAGCTGGTGGGCAAGGGTCCCAGCACACATCCCAGCACACATCATAAGTCCAGGGACTTATACACATTTTTCGGAAATTTTCAGGCCCAAATTCGCACGTTTGCCTCCTCAAAATGGGCATTTTCAGCGCAGCCCATGATCAACTTTTCACCAAGTCAGAATTGGCCATACACTCCTTGAGAGCAAAACCAGCCAGGAACATATGTGCAGCACAGTACAATAGTGTGCTAAGGGAGACCCTATTGCCTGGGGGTCAGCGGTTGTTTAGTAACCAAGGAATCAGTTGCTGGACTCTGCAGCAAGATGGTGATCCAGCACATGTGGATGCTCCAAGTGTGGTGGAAGAGTGGAGCAAGAAGAACAAGTCCAATGCAAGACTGCTGCCAAATTGGCCTCCCAACTCACCAGATCTCAATCTTATTGAGAATGTCTGGGGTTACGTGCAAGCGAGAGTTGATGCATTGGGTTGCCAGTCCTTTGAGGAGTTCAAGGAAGCTGTGCACAAGCAGTTCCAGGCAGTCCCCTCCTCAATGCTAACACATCTGTTCAATAGCATGAAGGGCAGGATTGCCTGTGTGGTAGATAAGCAAGGGGATAAGACAGGGTACTAGGTATGGAGCATTCAAAACCTCCTGTCACAGGGTGTTGCATAATGAATGTGCCAGCTAGCCTTAGCTCCCATGGTTCCAGTCTTTATTCTCATGAGTGGCAGTCAGGTGGCTTTGGTGAGGCTCCCTCTCTAGTACCACCATCTTGCACCCCTCACTTTCGGCTGCTTTCCTTGCTGCACGAATTACAGTGGACTTATGCACAAGCCGCGGCACAAGCCCCTCCGCCAGCAGCTGCTTGGCCACCTGCTGAGCACCTCCTTGCTGGCCCTCATCTAAAAGATTCGAAGCATGAAGCGCAGCTGCCTCTGAAAGTATGGTTTTCCTGCCTGTCCCTGGCTTGTTTTCTAAACTCTGCTCGTTTTGCCACCGGTTGATGCACCGGCGTGCTGTCGCACGGCACACTCCACACTGTACAGCAGTCTCTGAGATGCTCTGACAAGCATTGTAAGTATTAACCAAATGTACTTTATCTTGCAGCGTCAACCTGGCCATTTCGGAAGTAGGCAGGTTTCACGTGCGAAGGCCAAGGGACCGTCCGTGTCGTAAGTGGCACAGCTGGTCAATGTGGCTTGCAAAGTTGTGTAGAATGAGAGCAAGTCTGTATCAATTGCTGCCTTGAGCCGGCGTTGAATAGGCTTCAAAGTTGCTTTCACAGTGACAGGAGGTTTTGGAATGCTCCATACCTAGTACCCTGTCTTATCCCCTTGCTTATTTACCACACAGGCAATCCTGCCCTTCATGCTATTGAACAGATGTGTTAGCATTGAGGAGGGGACTGCCTGGAACTGCTTGTGCACAGCTTCCTTGAACTCCTCAAAGGACTGGCAACCCAATGCATCAACTCTCGCTTGCACGTAACCCCAGACATTCTCAATAAGATTGAGATCTGGTGAGTTGGGAGGCCAATTTGGCAGCAGTCTTGCATTGGACTTGTTCTTCTTGCTCCACTCTTCCACCACACTTGGAGCATCCACATGTGCTGGATCACCATCTTGCTGCAGAGTCCAGCAACTGATTCCTTGGTTACTAAACAACCGCTGACCCCCAGGCAATAGGGTCTCCCTTAGCACACTATTGTACTGTGCTGCACATATGTTCCTGGCTGGCTCACCCTTCTTATTCTTAAAGGAGGGCTTGCTCTTGCTGCTGCCAGCAACTTGATGCAAGGGAGTAACACCATGCTTGGTGATTCCACCATACACATTGAGGCACTGGGGCTTGTTTGGCTGGTAGGCCCCATGTTTTTTTGGCCTGTTTGGGCCAACTTTCTGCCACCTGCAGGGCTGAACGCTGGAACCAGGATACCGAAAGTAGAACTTCTTCCTGTCTGTGAAGAGGACATGGCCCCAAGAGGTCTTGCTGTTTTCCTTAGCAAACTGCAGGCGCTTCTTCTTGGTATCCTTGGTTAGCTCCTTCGGAGGACGCCGCTTGGAGACCACCATCTTGCACCCCTCACTTTCGGCTGCTTTCCTTGCTGCACGAATTACAGTGGACTTATGCACAAGCCGCGGCACAAGCCCCTCCGCCAGCAGCTGCTTGGCCACCTGCTGAGCACCTCCTTGCTGGCCCTCATCTAAAAGATTCGAAGCATGAAGCGCAGCTGCCTCTGAAAGTATGGTTTTCCTGCCTGTCCCTGGCTTGTTTTCTAAACTCTGCTCGTTTTGCCACCGGTTGATGCACCGGCGTGCTGTCGCACGGCACACTCCACACTGTACAGCAGTCTCTGAGATGCTCTGACAAGCATTGTAAGTATTAACCAAATGTACTTTATCTTGCAGCGTCAACCTGGCCATTTCGGAAGTAGGCAGGTTTCACGTGCGAAGGCCAAGGGACCGTCCGTGTCGTAAGTGGCACAGCTGGTCAATGTGGCTTGCAAAGTTGTGTAGAATGAGAGCAAGTCTGTATCAATTGCTGCCTTGAGCCGGCGTTGAATAGGCTTCAAAGTTGCTTTCACAGGGTGTTGCGAAATGAACGTGCCGGTGGCGGGGTGCCTCGGCTGACTCGACAAGTGAGAGGCCGGAGGTGTAACTTTTCGGGGTGACCCGCCCATCATGGCACAGCACATGCATGCCCAATTTGCACGGCGGTTACGGCTATGCATTTGTCTGATGATTTGCTATGTTTTGCTCTCAAGGAGTGTATGGCCAATTCTGACTTGGTGAAAAGTTGATCATGGGCTGCGCTGAAAATGCCCATTTTGAGGAGGCAAACGTGCGAATTTGGGCCTGAAAATTTCCGAAAAATGTGTATAAGTCCATGGCCTTATGATGTGTGCTGGGACCCTTGCCCACCAGCTGCAAGTGGTTTGAAGGCAATCAGACAAGTGAGCTAGGACTTATGCTCCATCAACCATCCCCAAAGGGGCCAACTTCGAAGGGCAGGTAGCAGCCACCCAGCAAAGCAATGCCCATAGGGACCAGTGGGTGTTAACAAGCATGCAAGGGCCTGCACCAAGGATGGGCCCTGCCCTGAAGGGAGTTCCCTCTTTACTAGGACAGGAGCTGAAAGTTGGGGTCAAGCCATAGGGTGATGGTGCAAAAAAAGCACTTGTGAGAATGCTTAAACCCCAAGCACCCAAGCTTGGCCCTGCAACAGCTGACCACACCAGTGCATTCATCACAGCCTGCACCACTGCACAATATGTCTCCAGCACCATACTCCACATTGTCAAGACAGGCTGGAAAAAATTGCTGTGACAAAGGGGTCACGCCGAAAGCATTTGGTACAAAAGAGACCTAGAATGGAGCAGCCTATCAGCATGCCTCAACCCCACAGCATGTAATGAAACAAGACTTGCCTCCGCTGCAGCCTTATCCCCTTGCCACTGCAATCCAGGGTTTAAGCACCACAGTGGGATGTAGCAAAACACCCAGAGTTTGGTTGGCACAGCAACCAGGTGAAGTGCACAGGTGCCCATCTTGCACTCCAAACAAACATGTGCAAACAACACCCAAGCAGCCAGGCCCCCACATGCTGCTGTACTAGAGAGGGAGCCTCACCAAAGCCACCTGACTGCCACTCATGAGAATAAAGACTGGAACCATGGGAGCTAAGGCTAGCTGGCACATTCATTATGCAACACCCTGGGCGTGGGGTCCACTTGCATAGCAGTGGAGCCATTACTAGGATCTTCCTGCCTTGTCACCCCTCCTCTAGCTGGATCCTTCCTGTCCCTTGTGCTAGCAGGAGGCTCTGAGGCCACGGAGGGCCGAGCAGGCGGTGGTGGTGGCGGTGGGGGGGGGGATGGAGTGCCTACTGGAATGAACCCCCGTTGTTGTGGGTCCCGACCCTCTACACCAATGAACACCCTCTTCCCATTCTCTAGAAAGAGGTGGTCGGGCAGTAACTGCAGCTTCTGGTCGCCTGCTGGTGCATCTACAAAGGCAACTATGAAATCAGAGCGCCCTACAGCCCTAACCTCTCTGCTGGCCAACACCCCTGTGCCGAGAAACTCTGCCACTACCAAGGTACTAGCATTTTCATAGCCTGCGCATGTGAGCAAGGTTTCTGTTATGCCTTGGACTTTGTACCCAGCGGGGAGGTCACAGATGAGTACTCGAACAGTACCTACGGGTCGCAAGGAGGGTGCATAGCGAGCGTGCAGTGTGAACCCCTCCACAGCAGCCCCTTCTCTCACCCATTTTTCTGCTAGCTGCCGAGCTGCAGGTGAATGCCTTGCAAGGCTGATATCAGCATGGCCATTTCGGCTACCCAAATGGTGAAATTTGTAAGCTCGAATGCACGGGTGGGCATTTGGGGTGTTAGGATTGTACCCGTATTCTGGATGTTCAAAGACCTTCTGCAGCAGTTGCTCTGCAAATTCTTTCCGTTGTGGGCTATCATAGGGCCCCCCCGCTTCTACTGGGATGCTATCAAACTGGAGACGGACAATGGGTAGGTTGGAGGTTCGTGGTGGCTCCCGAGGAAGGTCCTGGGCGGTAGGTTGATGGGCCAGTTGTTCCAGCTGCGGTCTAGGGTCCAGCATCCAAGCCGGAGCAGACACCTGGTGTGCACGTACATGAGCCCTAAGACCCCTTTGTGGCCCCT
>OY744510.1:4447483-4599725 GCA_963556185.1 Pseudopediastrum boryanum | reverse complement strand
TAGATACGTTGGGAGTTCACAGCTGGGAACCTCCCGGAACCAGCCGTTATGCTCAACACCAGAGATGAGCAACACACGTTATCACAGCCTACCAGACGCAGGGCAAACACGGCAAATGGCAAGGAGGGGCTCAAACATGCCTCCACACTAAGATACATACAGAATACAGGACAGGGACAGCGAGGCGAAGACATGCTAAGGCCACGCATTAAAGCTATGAGGGCAGAGAGATGCAACAACATACAGAGAGTGCTCATAAGACATGCATACCTGAAACAACCCCACGGGCGAATGCAGAAACACACCTTACAACTCAGACACTAGGACCACCTAGGACCACCTAATCAGAACGGAAAAACCCTAGACAACCAGTGCGGTAAAAATGGCCCACAGGCCCACCTAGAGAACCCTGGAGGGCACACTGCCAGAATTGACCCCAACCCCTAATGAGATGTGCAGACCCCCAAACCCCTGACTACCCTTAAAGTGGCATACCTGGCACCGAGAACCTTGAGAGCTTTAAGACCATCCGAGGTTGGCCGCCCACAACAAGCTGAGTGGAGGCAAGCACATCTTCCGCGCACCACCATGATTGGAACCGTTGCAGAGGCAAGGAGGGATCCCGACCCCGAAACCATGAGGGGCAGACCCCGCCCAGCTGACGAACATCCCCCTCCACACGCAACCAGTCCTGCTGCATCAAGGAGCGGATCTCACGAATAAAAGCACAAACAATAGCCGGTGTAGACGCCTGAGAAGGGCCATCCCCAGCTGCCACTGCAGCACATCGCCCTATCCATATCCGCTTTAACATGGTCAGCCGCAAGAGGTTCCACAGGCTGGAGAGTTGTTGAGGCGGGGCCCATGTAACCTGATCATCTGCCAGCAGAACATGGGGCAGCATGGGTGGGGCAGGATGCTCTCGGTCGATTAAACCCCAGAGGTGACACAACCACTCTAAAGCCCGATGACATGGGGCACACTCGAAGAAGAGGTGATGGAGTGTTTCCAAAGGCCTCAGTGGCAATGTGGTGCAGCCAAGGTTGCTGCATCGCGCGTTATAGAGAGTTGGATCCCCAGGCGGAAAAAACACAACTGTAGCTCCACCACATGGGAGGGCAGCATGGAGCAAGCGCCAAGCAAACACCCGCGTGGACCGGGGGAGCCGTTTATGTGCGGCTCGCCTCCAAGCTTTGCACCAAGAGGAGAGAGAGAGAGAGAGAGAGAGAGAGAGAGAGAGAGAGAGAGAGAGAGAGAGAGAGAGAGAGAGAGAGAGAGAGAGAGAGAACTACGCAGAGAAGGGGGGAAATCCCTTCTTGCATATGTTAAGGGAGCGGGCCCTTACCTTGATAGACACTAATCTTGCTGTTGGTCGGACCACCCAGCAAGACAATGAACCTAGGAGACAAAGTCAACGTTTTCTGTGCAGCGCAAACTGCATTTTGGGCAAGTCAAACAGCCACCAACCGCTCCTCAGATTGCTTTGTTATTGGATGAAATCAGCACTGAGTCTCAATGGACCCCCATGGACGAAAACATGCCGGCCACATTAGGCCACATGCCCAAACACAAACCATATCTTTTTGACTTGCACGCAGACTAGAGATGTCCTTCAAACAACAACAACAACAAACATTTAAGGTGTGGCAACCGCAAAGGGCTGCTAGGTCGAAACGACCAAACACACCATCGGATGGATCCAAGCACAATGGCTTCCAGACCACCAACCAAGCAGTACTGATACCGACACATGTATCCAGGCAAGACAGAGGCCATGATCAAGAACACCACCCACTCCTCCATCGGTTGCAAGGGCATGGCAAACAATGACGACAGTATTGGATTATGTACCAAACCATCCACAGTCCATCAAGGCAATGCCAGCCCCTCCGGGACAGTACCAAGATTTACAGCTGGGATGATGTTCCAGATGCCTTCCCAACTTTCCTTATTCAAACTCCATGAACTGCCATGCCTCACCTCCAGCTGTCACAGAAAACAGCAAGGGAAAAACCAAGGTGTCTGGTTGGTGCCCACCTGTGATGGGACTGGCTGACTTGTTCTCATTCAAGATTATGTGTTTTATTGCACGTGAGTGGCGCCAGAAGCAGCTCCTGTATGGGCGGATGACTCTGTTGACTCCTCAACAGAACCAGCAGGGGGAGTGGACCACCCATACAGAAGTTGCTCTGAGCCAGCCCCGTGCAACACAACCCTAACATCAAAATTCTAGGCACATATCCCTAAGCCATAAGCGCATACAAGTAGATGCGGTGGATCTTGATATAGGTATGGAGCTCTGCCCTAATAGGGTCGGAGCATTTGCGTGCACTTGCACGCTCAATGTCTGTTATGCATCCAAGCCTGGCAAGCGCGTGCCACACAAAATCCTATGGGGAGTAACATCAGACGCAGAATAGCTCGGACCTCTCATTTCATCACAAACTCCCATGTTAGAATCTGCATGTACCTAGCAAGTAGAATTCATACCAGTACACCAATATCCAAGCCCTCAACAACAGTGACCCTAGGGTGCAGTCATAGGATAGTAGTGAATCCAAAGTGCAGTTCCAATTCCCCTCTGTTATGGAAAACATAAGGAAGTAAGTGCAAAAAGCATGCATCTGCAATCCAAGCCCATGAATCACATTAATAGTACATTAACTAGTTCCCAAGACTTCTGAAACTCGCCACAAGGCAGCGAAAGCTTCCTTTATAGCCTTGCATGACATAGCGCCAGACCTTCCTTGCACTGTCCTGCTTGAAGGGAGTGCACCTAACACCCTATCAAGGAAGGGGAATCGATTGCTACATTATTGCAAGCAATGTAACAGATGATAGGCTTGACCTAGAAGTGCCCAAAATGCAGAATTACCCATTCTGCTTATTAAGGGCATCCCAGGTCGTCTGTCAGAACCCAGTCTCGGCAAATCCTCATGTCAATGCTCTCCTGCGGCCAAGACATCACTATCCTTACTTATCAGAGGCAGATCAACCTTCACCCTTGAGTCTCAGGAGACATAGCATAGGCCTTGCTTTAGTACCGCAAACCTTCCTCTCAGTTAATCATTGCCAGCCTTATCAGTTGCACCCAAAATGACCCAGAACAATCCAGACGCACCGCGGCAGCTCCCTGAGGAGAGATACAGTAAGCCATTACCACCCCTGCTTCATTTATCACAGCCAAACCATCCCATTTCAGAGCTGCCCCCAAGATAACCTCTACATATCACTTGCAGATCCACAGTCACCCTCGGAGATTCAGGAGACATAAGGCAAGGGGACCAGTACCGCAACCCTTGAGATTGTCACAGCAGTTCCTCTCACATCAGATCTGGACCCAAGTTCCCCCACTACATACCGCAGGACATTCAGCAGGCAGGCAGCATTCACTCCGCAGGCAGCATTCACTCCTATGAACCACTATCAAGGATGGCACATACATAGAGCACTGTCCAATATTACGCACCTCCTGCCAGTCTCAAGATGGCCTGAAGGCCGAGACGCATCATCGCCATATGCAAATTGAAACATGCTGACATTCGGACAATGAGGACCTCTTATCCATCACCAGTCGCCACAGGTCAGCACCTTCACAGCCCACTGGCACAATCAGCAACAAACAGTTCAACCTTCCAACCTCTCCATTTCCATATATAACCGTTGAAATAGAATCTAATACCACTTATACAGATCAATCATATGAACCCTTACAGTCTAGCCGCCCGTCAGATACAACAGTTTACTTCCACTTCCCCTGTGTAAACACTATCTTGTTAACAGCCCTAATCACAATAACGTTATGTCACATGTACCTCCCAAGGTGAAACAAATGGAGCTTCTAAAAGCTAGCCATCAAAACATGGTGCCATCCATCCCATGCAGCCTGAGATAAAGCACTCAGGACACCCTCAGAAGACAAACAATCCTGCAGCTGTAAGTTGCTCTGGTCCCCAAAATCCCATTCAATGGAATCTAAGGTAAAAGCCCACAAACATGATTGTTGCCATTTCCCACTCAGCCTCCATCAACCTTGAAGCAATTGCGTCAGAAGTTGGGGTTCACACCCTGTAACATTACCAAGCTTTAAGACACTGCCCAAATTATCCATGTGAAGTCGACACTGCATCACACCCTTGAAACAATAGAGGCACACCGGAAGGTAATGCAGCTTTCTGTCAGCTATTTTTTTGCGATTTGGGCCTGGGCACCTTCTGCCCAACCAGAACCAAAAGTGGTGAGCTTCATACCTCTCTCCAACGCTCACACTAGCCTGTTGGCATTTGCAGTGTGTCCCTACACAACCTCCAACTGCTGACCTGCATAAGGCGGCACCCCTCGAAGCTGCCCCCCACCCCCACAAAAACCAAGAAAGGGAAAGAGCCAAAGGGACAGGAGCCTACTCCTTGTTTTTGTCAGCTCCCCGACCTGGTGCTTGCGCCTCCAAAGCTGCTTGCATGGACCGAGGAATAAACACCCCAGTCCCACCATTTGCCAGCTGCCCAGACTTCACAGCTTCTGCCAATGGATTCCAGAACTCCCCAGCCCATTTGGGTGGCTCCATCCTCTGATGCTTCTCCCCCTTCCCTGCATTACGCACTCCACCATCTGCTGCTGCTGCTGCCCCTGTTCCTCCTGGTGGTTGAGTAAAGCAGCTCTTTCTGGTACCACTGTTTGCCCTAGAAACAGGAGGATCAAACTGTGAATAATCAACAGAAGACCTCCTGCTGCTGTTGTTAGTCCTAGGAACATGATTGAACCCATTGGGTGGGCATGGGTACTGTGAGTAGTCAACAGAGGGCCTCCTGCTGCTGCTGTTGCTGCCGCTGCGGCTGAGCTCAGTGAAGTTGCTGGGAAGCTGCTGCTGCTGCTGCTGTGCTCTCCTATTCTGAAAGATCCCAGCTCCCCAAGTCGCACGCTTAGTCGGCAAGCCCTTCCTCCCTCCGCCCCTGCTACCCCCAGAGCTCACATGGCCGTACCTCCCCTGCCCTCCAACTGCTTCTCCCGCCTCCTCTTCTTCTGTTATTTCAGCTAAAGCGCTTAGTTGGCAGTTCGTGAAACGATCAGAGCCCCATGTAGCACTGCGAACTGTGCGGCGGCTGCGAGACAATTGCTGTTGCTGTGGGACGCCGCCAAGAGGTTTGCGGAAGGAGTCCAAGGGACCTTCCAGGCCCCACCCCTCTGAGTCCTCATCCAGGGAAGCGAGTGACACCCTGCTTAGGCAGCTGCTCGAAGGAGCCCTGCTAGCTACACCGGTGACACTAGTTACACTTTCATACAGCTGCTGCTGCTGCTGGTGTTCCTGCTGCTGTTGGTATGAGAGCTGCACTTGGAAGAGCTCCTGTAAATAGCCCTCTGGATCTCCTAGGCCCCCAGCTGTGTGGGTCCCTGGGACAGCTGCTGCTGGGGGCACATAGGCAAGCTGTGCAGTGGCCATTGGTGCTGTTGTGAAGGATTCTGCTGATCCATCCACTGCTGTGGAAGAGTAACTTGGCAACATGGCCCTGGTCAGCATTACTGTGGATGGGACAGGTGCTGCTGTAGCAAGCGCTCCTGTACCATCCGCTGCTGCTGCTGCTGCTGCTGCTCCCCCTCGCAGGAGCTTCAGCTGGTCAGGGCCCCACATATGCTGCTGCTGCTGCTGCTGTCGCAGCGGCTGCGTCTTGAGCTGTTGTCGCAGCTGCTGCTCCTCCTGTTCCATCTGGAGCAGCCGCTGCTGTGCAAGCAGCACCTGCTGCTGTTGCTGAGGCTGCTGGAGCTGCTGTGTGTCCAGATGGTTTCGGAGCTGCTGTTCATCCTGTTCCAGTCGAAGGAGCTGCTGCTGGGCATGAAATACTTGCTGCTGAAGCTGCTGCGTAAGTTGGTGGAGTGGGGCCTCCTGTTGCGGCTGCTGGGGCAGCAGTTGCTGTTCCTGTGCCTGCTGGAGTTGGAGGCTCTGCAGCTGCTGCAGTAAAGGCCAGAGGTCCGAGCTATCAACCAGCTCCAGACCCATAGATGGTTCGATAGGAAGCGGGTGTGCTGCTGCTGGTACAGCGTTGGAGGTGCGAAACGAATTGGCTCTGCTTGTAGACGTGAACGCGTCTCCCAACCCCAGGGCGTGGTAGCTTGAGATGGGGCAGGTGACCGACATCGGGGCGACAGAATAGTCAGATACCGGTTCCAGACTTGCCTGGGGCTGCATTGAGATCGTGGCTGCCATAAAGATTCCTCAAACAATTCCGGACTTCTTCGCTTCGGAACAACGGCCTGGATGGTGTGGCCAAGGTTCACCCTACAAACGTGGACAAAGCTTGTAAGCATGAAGGTAAGGCGGACCGGAAGGCGACGTGCTGACCACCAGCAGCAGAAATTGCCGGTCAGATGGAGATACACGGCTGTCGCTGATGGTGGTCAGAAAGATCATGGCTGCAGCGCTAAGAGCACTTCTGAAACGCACCTTCTCTAGTTGAAGCTTGTCACAAACGTAATAGTGCCGAGCATGTGCTGCAGCAATCACAGCTTTGCAGTACCCAAGTGTCCACTCAGGGAGCAGCGCACGGCTGCTTAGCATGCGCAGGCTAAACCCACGATCAGGCGGTGTCCACGATCAAGAGCTGTTTGAAAGACGGCGCTCTATCAGATGTTGGTGGTCCATCAGAAGGCGGGCGGTGGCACTGTGGCAGTCTGACGACGATCATCACTGGCCAGCCCTATCACATGACGACCTAAACCCGAGGGCTGCAACTAAGGGGCAATGATTAAATCCATGCTCCGCAGCCAAGCCACCCGCTTGGGAGCAGTCCGCAAAGCGCGCGATCACTTCCATATGCCAAAATTAGGTTCCCTGCATGGCTGCACTGTCGCTAAGGGCATGTATTCACCATTTCAGGGTCTACTAGTGACGATGTCACCATGGCGAAAACTAGGGGGCGGGCCCAGAAGGCAAAAGACGCCCCTGTCTATGCAATCCCTACCGATCGATGTCATATGTGTTATGTTACCCTAGAAGCGCTTAGAACGCGAAAAGCAGCCGGCCATATTACACAGATCAGCTATACATTGTCCCCATCCCTGAGGCACGCGGTAAGCCCCCAGCAACATACAAGCATTAGATCCAGTACTTCAGCTGCACAGCATTGCATGTAGTCAATACAGACGACATGTGTATGATCCTGCGCCGTATTTGGTGTGCAGGCTGCCTGTAAACTGGTTGGTGTCCTGGGGCTGCCAGCCCTTGAGCAGGTTCTAGATCAGCAGCAACTCCTGTTATGTGACGACCACCGCAAAACCAATGACAGAGCCATCAGCAAGCTGTGTGATGAAGTGGCCATTAGTAACACCATACAGCTGTTGGGCCGTTCTCGGAACGCTGTTGATCTGGCTAGGCAGAAGAAGCAGGCATCACAGACAAAGAAAGAGGCAACATGGGTTCAGAAAGCTCGCATGTATGCTGCTGTAGTCGAGGAACAGCAGCAGCTGCAAGTGGCGGTGGCGCATGCAGCAGTTCCCATGAGCCATGCAGATCCAACAGGGGAACCAGAACACCAACAGCAGCAGCAGCAGCAGCAGGTGTCAGCGGCCATGGAGGCTATGGTTGATTCTGACACCATGCTTTGGCAGCAGGATCCAGGGCAACAGGATCCAGGGCAACAGCAGCAGGATCCAGGGCAACAGCAGCAGCAGCAGCAGCAGGAGGAGGCTTTGAGGGGTGGAGAGAATAAGAGGACGTGGAGGAGCTTTCTCGGCCCTGACTGGAGGTCTCCAATGAAGTACTTCACCAGGACCAGTGTCAGGCTAGTCAGTGGTACGACCAATGCAGCTGGAGTTAATGACAGTCAGCTGCAGCTGTCCTCTCCCCCCCATAAGTTACAGGCAGTGAGCAGAGGTACCAAGCAGCCAGGGGCTCCCAGTGCCCCAGCTGGCAGCAGCAAGCAACAGCCAAGTAGAAGCAAACAGCAACCAAGCAGCAGCAAGCAACAGCCAAGCAGCAGCGAGCAGCAGCCACCCAGGCCCCGAGGCAGACCACCCACCAAGCAGCTTTACAAGCAGGCTCCCAGCAGAATCAACATTAGCAAGATGAGCCTAAAGCAGTTGTGGGACACGGTGATGAAGAACACCATCAGCGTCAAGGACATGCGCAACAAGCTAGCTAGTCATGCTCGGACAG
This sequence comes from Pseudopediastrum boryanum, assembly GCA_963556185.1. Lineage (NCBI taxonomy): Eukaryota > Viridiplantae > Chlorophyta > Chlorophyceae > Sphaeropleales > Hydrodictyaceae > Pseudopediastrum > Pseudopediastrum boryanum. The sequence continues at coordinate 4,591,579 of OY744510.1, read as the reverse complement.
CAGTACGGCTGATAGACCAGAATCTCCACCTGAAGCTGTGTTTGTCAGATCAGGAGCGGGAAGATGTCCAGCAGCTACAGGATGCCAGGGCAAAGCTGACGGCACGTAGGCATGGTATGTATATGTTTCGAATGTATGATTATGTGCTGAATATGTTATATCTTCTTTATGGCAGCCCTGATGTCATGGCAGTGTAGAAATTTCACTGACGCATTGATGCTTGTGGGGTCTCTAATGCGTTGTTTCAATAGAGTAGTATATACCATTGAACTTCTTCACCAATCCAATTAGGGAGTGGAGTGGTGGGTTGTATCTAGAGGATCAGGCTGTATATTAGAGGTTTATGGAGGACGTGTTGCGAAGGGTGTCCGTGCCATGGGCCTGGCTAAGAAGAAGGCAATAAGGCAGTATCACCAGTTCAAGGGGTTCTGATGCAGATATGGTTACTGCGTCATTCTTCTTGGGTGTGAGAATTGCCCCTGGTCGGGGTGGCTTCTTTCACAAATGAGGGACTATACTTATGTTTTTGAGTGCATCTTCTGTCGGTAAAGTACCATTCACAATTGATGTGCTGTGCTGTCGTGGTTGGGATATTCATAGGCAGCAGTTTTGGCTTTAAGGCCATGCTTGCAACACAGATGGTGGTTTTGGGGGAACATGTGCAGCAAGGGTTTGAGGTGGTAGTGCTATTCCAACGAGCTCCAGCCTCTTATCTTGCATGTCATCATATGTGTGCCCGGAGGGTAGACCTGGATGAGCTCTGACGTCCGCATGATATCCCTGGCTTCGTGCGGACAGGGCATGGCACCGCCACCCAGCACTTGCACCGTGTCTGTGCCCACGTCCTCTCGGCCAAAGCACATCTCAGTGTTCCTATACTATCAGTAGTTATGACTATGGCCGCTAGTGGCAAAGAAAGAGCCGATCTCGGCTCCTGAGGTCGAGTCCCAAGTGGCTAACTTGCGCATGCGCGGATGAGAATTAGAGGGCTTTCGCCAACGCGGCGGGACTTGGGAGCATGGATTCAATTCAATTTAGATGTTACTCGAGCACCTTGAAAAGGTCCCATGTCCCGCCGCGCTGGCAGCGAGCCACAATAAAGCTCCAATCTGGGGGGGTTACTGGGGGGTGAGTTGCAGCACTCGGGACCTAAACCTAGACCTTGTCCTGATCGTGAGCTTGATCGGTCATGGTCTGCGATTATTTATGGTGGTCTTTGATCATATTCTTGATTACGTGCTTTGAGTACTTAAATCTTAGTTGTAATCGCACTGCAACCAACCGAACGATGATTGCAACCGAACGATGACGATCAGTGTACAAATTCCTACGTAGGTACTACGTAGAACACCAAAAGGTGCGTAGGATCCTGCGTAGGATGAAAGGCTCGTGTAGGATTCCTACGCTGAAAACTGGGGGGTGCGTGGGATTGATCCTACGCACTTTTGAGGGCGTGCGTGGGAATCCCACGCTGCTTTCAAGCGGTCCCATGCCAAATTTCAGCCCTGGGCTGGAGAATTCTCAAGAAGTTCCGATCCTGGTGTCCTGAAAATCCTATTGTGGTTCTGGTTCTGAACCCAGAATCTTTAGGCTGGACGGAGGATCCTAGTAGCTGAGTGACCTCAGAATGACTAGCGGCGCCACCACCGGCTCCACCCTCTGGAAGGGCGATGTAAAGCTGGAATGTCGCTTGGCATGGTGAGTTTTTTTCACCCTGTGGTGATTTAATTAATTAATTACCAATTACCAAATGGCCCCATCAGAGCGGGGCGCCGGTGGGGGCAGCGCCACCCACAAGGAGCCAACTTAGGCTCCAACGGCGTACTCAAACTCCTGTCCAAAACTCACACAATGGCTGCCACCAGCCCACCCTAGATCCATTGCTAGCCAATGTATGTCAGGCCAGCCCATTTCGACTTGCCATGTGCTGACCAGTTGACCCAGTCAACAACAAGCCAAGCAGTTTTATGCCTTGCTCAGGGCTTATAGTTAGTTAGGTAGCTAGTTAGGTAGTTTCTGGTGCATTTGTGTCCGTGACGTTGCCATGTCTTGGTTCAGTATATATGTTGAGGCTGTGTTGCATGGTCCGAGGGCTGTGTGCTATTTCTGCAGTGATCTATCTTAGTGCAATCTTGAGGCTCATGAGCTCGTGTCTGCCTCATGTACTCTGGCAGTTAGGAGAAAGATCAAGCATGGACATCTGGAGAGTGTTGTCAACTGTCAGGTATACACCTTGAAGTTGTGTTCAGGCTTGGAAAATGGTGTATGGCCTCGGGGAAGCATCAGAAGTGCTAAAACCTGCTTAATTTATAATTTTTAAGATCCCACGCGGAAAAATGGGCCAACATGGGAATCCTACGCTAAAACCCGGTTTCCCACGGCCCACGTAGGATTGCGTCCTACGCTGATTTGAGACCCAACGTAGGATTTCCTACGTAGGATGGGGACCCCAATTTGTATACTGATGACGATTTTGAAGAGCGTACGTCGGAAATTTTGGGGGGTATTAGTAAACCGGTTGATCGGTTGATGGAAACACCCGTTGAATCAACTTAGAGGGAAACTCCCTCTTTCTGTAAGCTGTATTGGCAGAAGGTGGGTGTGATGTCAACCGATTGATTGAACGCGTTTACGTCAAAGGTAATTGACGAAACCTCCGTGTATGGAAGGCCACAGCAACCCCGTTCATGTCAACCACGGAAACCCTGGTGACAGTACTGGTGGATTACCAGCACCACCGCTTCTGTAAAGCCATGAAACACTGCTTCTAGAATAGGTGTTTTTCTCTAAGTTGATGGCAACAGGAGGCCTTACAGAATCCCGGCGTTCACGGCAACCGAGCAATGGTGTTTCCAGCATACCCGGTGATTCTGGAACAGGGCACTTTTGTAAAGCCATGAAACACTACTTCCAGGATATGCATTTTTCCTTAAGTTGAAGGCAACAGGAGGCCTGACAGAATCCCAGCGTTGATGATAACCAGTCAGTGGTGTTGCCAGCATACCCATGATTCCGTCAACATGGTAAGTGAGGGTTAAAAGAAACCTTCAATGCATTCAACCACTACTGCAAAACACTGCTGCATGATTGTAACACACTCTCTGTTCTACCTTGGATTCTAAGGGATGATGGGAACCAACAGCTACTGCAAGCGCTTGACTGGCTCCTGCACTGCTGCTGCTCCTACAGACTGTCGGCAGACCTAGTGCACATCATGCTCAGCCCCTGCACCACTTGGAGGTAATTCAAGCTGCCCTATCAGATGCTATTGCTGACTGTCAGTGCTGTAGCTGTTGCTGAACAGCTCTGCACATCAACAGTCCCCTGTGGCAATAGCAGTCTGGAACTCTTTTCAAGATCCAGGACTCAGCAAGACATGGCACAACATACTTGTAGAGCGGCAGCATCTATCTATGTAGTTTACTTCAACCATAGTAGGCCAGTGCTTATCCAGCTGCACAGTGTTCTCCTTGCAGCCATGGCCAAGGAGCACTAGGACTTGTTGTGCCTTGTTACTCGTTAAGCAACAATATGCATCGTGCTTCCTCTTGCACAGCACTAATAGGATGCCTCGACAGTACTTCTCTCAGGAGGCTTCACCTTGGTTCGAGTCTTAAAGCCATTTTCGTATGCAGCAGCACCCAAGCATAATGCCTACTTTGTGTTGAGATTTGAACATGAGGGAGCGTTGCTCGCCCATCCTGGCTACTTAGCCGGTTAGTCGAGGGGTGCGCCAACTTGTCAGATAATCGCCGGAGAAAAGTAGCTCAGAAACGCGTAGAGCACGCCCGAGCTTGGTAGAGCACCGCATCAGTTGCTGCTTCGGCTGCTTTGAAAGTGGCTAACACTGGATAGCAAGGGCAGCCTGTTCGGCAGCGTTGGGCCACAGGCGGCGGATCACAGTGACTAACCTTTGCAAGCTTACATTGATACATCGTAAGGCACAAAGCATATTAGGGGCCCGTTCCGCTACTTCCTTCCTATTGTTTGACATCAAGTAATGGTAGCTTTCTTTGAGGTGGGAGCCCAACAAGGCAATCGGTGGCTTGCCTGGAGGCAGTACCAGTGCCGGTACCAGTGACATACTATCGGTGCCTTCGGAAGCCACAACTCGTCAAGCGCAAGTGTAAGCTATATGGTCATGGACCTGGCTTCGCCGTATGTCCCATCGTCCACAAGGGTATGAAGCAAAGTACCTTAGGGCTTCCCTCAGATGTTACATGTGGTGGAACCGAGCATTGTGAAGACAGCCTAGACAGGCCCCACGAATAGACAGCGACAAGGGGATTTAGCTTAACCAAATAGCACTGCCAATGTTTCATCCATTATAATAAGCTGAGTTGTGAGGTCTGGCGTGTGATACATTTTGGCCATTCGGTTGCATACCATCGGCCAACCCTACCCTGCTCCAACAGTCACGCACGTTTAACGCTATACTGGCATCCTCTGATGACTGACAGCATTGACGGTTATTACAGAAGCTGTTGTTAAGGCAATATACCGTAGAGTGGTTTTCTGAAGTGGGGTGCCGTTAATGTGTGCAGATCTGAAGGTGCTTGGTCAAGATGAGGGGAGCTGGGAGGCTTCATGTCAGATTAAGAGTGCTTGGAGGAAGAGGTTGTGGGATCTTACGCACCCTTGGGAAAGCCAACGGTTAGTGAGGTGTAGAAGGCGCACTAAGCAAGCTATTGATAAGCATGTGGAGCGCTATGTGGTGCCTTTCAGTGGCTGGGAGGATGGTGGTTCACCAGTACCTAGGTGGTGGGAGCCACCTCCAGCCCCTACTAGGGTGGTGCTTGATCCTGCTGCCTCCCCGCCACCCATGTGTGATGGAAGTGGAGCAGGTTTTGGGTTTTAGTGGTGGTGTTTGTTTCCCCTTGGTGTGCACGCCGTTGCATCTAGCCTCAGCTTGTGTGTGGCAAATCCACCATCGGTTGTGTGGCTTCGTGATTGTGATCAGGAGCCTTGTGTTTGTGGCCTAGGTTTGTTTGGCCATTGGCATTGCTGGTCTTGCGTTTTGATTGATTGATTGATTGATTGGTGCCGTTAGCACGGGGCTGCCACAATCCCTATGTTACCAGAGGGGGTTGGGATTTATTCAACGCTGGTTGAGTAACAGGTTTGTTGTAAGTACAGCTCTGAAGAAATGGGTTTCTGTAAAGAGAGTATTGCTGTCAACCAGAACCCCTGTTTACAGCAAAGGTAGCTTCTGGAAACGTGTTGAAGCATGCCCCTATTGCCGTAAACACTCACTTCTTCAACACATGTTACGCCAATCTCTGTTATCAGAAGTGGTCAGGGTTTATTCAGCACAGGCTCAGTAACAGGTTTGCTGTAAGTAGGGGACTGAAGAAACTGTGTTTGTGTAAGGAGAGTACTCCTGTCAACCCGAACCCCTGTTTACAGCAATGGGAACTTCTGGGAACGCGTTGGATCATGCCCCTGTTGCTGTAAACACTCACTTTTTCAACAAACATTACGTCACCTCCCGATGCCGTCAACCCCTATACACAGCAACGGGTATCGTATGAATCGGTTGACTGGTTGTATCAACGGTGTTTTGTCAACGCACCGTTGATGCAACCGGTCAACGCATTGACGGCAACAGGTAGCTTTTTCAACGGTGTTTACTAATACCCCCCATAATTTCCGACGTACCTGTACCAACCTATGGCATATCATGAAATGTAATAAAGGGCTTCGCCCCAAGATGGCTGGCCCCGGTTATGGTGTTGGTTTTGTGCAGCATGCCTAACATTTTGTGCAGCCTACTAAGTGAGTGCAGTCAAAACTAGTGTTGAAGACCAAGTGAAGAAGTTCTAAAGAAGGCACCACGCACGCAGCGCGGCCGTGGTGGGAAAGTTGTCAATAGTATCTGCTGCAAAAGTATGTCTTACTTTGTCCAGAGTCATGTGCTTCTATGTGTAGTGGCTGCTGCATTGGTGCCCTGAGCAAGGCATAAAACTGCTTGGCTTGCAGTTGACTGGGTCAACTGGTCAGCGCATGGCAAGTCGAAATGGGCTGGCCTGACATACATTGGCTAGCAAGGGATTTAGGGTGGGCTGGTGGCAGCCATTGTTTGAGCTTGGACATGAAATTGTGTATGCCGTTGGAGCCTAAGTTGGCTCCTTGTGGGTGGCGCTGCCCCCACCGGCGCCCCGCTTTGACGGGGCCATTTGGTAATTGGTGTGGAGTTGGTAGTATCAACGGGACTTTCCACCGGCAGCTAGATAGTAAGTGCTGCGCCTGCCTTTGCTTTTAGTTGGGAAACAGCTGGTGATGGCCACATAGAGTGCTACGTTTGTTTGAATAGTGTACATAGCATTAGCTGGCCAGCTTGTGAAGGGGAGGATCGGAGAAGCAGGGCTATGCGGAGTTTGCTGAAAGATGCAAAGCAATGCATACATGTCCCTGACAACGAAGTAGTAAATCGGCGACTGTCAAAGCTGCAAATATCGGCTCTGAGTGCGAGAGCATATTTTACCAGAGAATGCTAATGCAATGCTAAAAGGATGCTCTGAGCCTAGCTCGAAGAGGGTGGCTGGGCAAGGTCCAGGTGTACACCAGGCTCGTGCGTGAAAGCGCGAACTGATGCAGAAAAGCGATGCTTCCTGTCGTGCATGCCTCATACATGCAGCATTAGCAAGGCTTACCGTTGGAGTAACCTTCCTCTGCTGCTAAGACAGGCCGCGTGCCCTGCTCGCTCCCGCATTGATCGAAACTCCCCAGACCCGGCACGGTACAGTGAGCATGGATCTTTGCCAAGGCCCATGGTGGTAACCCGAACACTGCTTTCACGCCTTACATGCTCCCCAGCCAAATGTGTGCAGGGTTTCTAGCAAGCCGGGACCTTCCTGCTCCGTCAGGAACGGCGATCGCAGCCTGTTTGTAGGAGCTTCAAGCGGCAAGCAGGCACATATCCTCGTATAGTGCATGCTAGTAGCGTGACAGTGCATGGTAAGGTTGGAGGCTGTACAGCTCGTTGTGACCGGCTAATGTGTTCGACAGTACCGTCCTGAAGCCGGTTCCAGGTTCCGGTTCCAGGGCAAATTGTGCCCAGTTCCACGGTTCCAGCGATGCCAAACATGTCAGTTCCTGGTTCCAGCCCTGGGCCACCCTCTGGCCAACATGTCACATGCTGGTTCCAGCAAGTTTCTTACTTAATGTATGATAACCCTCTCAGTGGAAGAATAGCAAATTCCATTGTACAATTGATGGTTATAAGTGGGAATTATCGCTGGCTCCTGGGGCTTCGCCCCAGACCCCACCAGGGGGGCTGTTCCTCCCCCCTGGACCCCCGCCTCCTGCCTGGGTCGATGCTGCGCATCGACATGGCATGGCCCCCTGGAAAATATCGGTTCCAGAGGCCTCTTTTGAAGTCCAGACTTTCTGGTTCCAAAGGATGTTGTGGAACCGGCTTCAGGACGTTACGACAGAGCTCGACAGGCGATGAGTCTGACACAAGACCACACGGAGCCGTTTGGTGTGCTGCGAACTTCAGACAAGAAAGAAGAGCCCAGCTTTGCCAGCAAAGGCGTGCTTGGGTAAGACAAGGGCAAGGCAGAGGCGCTGGCCCCTCGCCACGAAAGTTGGCAGTTGGCAGTGGAGATGACTAATCCAGGTCATTCGCCGTCTCAGCTTCCGCTCCAAGCGCGTATGCGACGCTATAGCTTGCCCCTACCGGGGCCAGCCAATAATTGCTACCGCACCTTGTCGGCTGGCCCTAGAATTTATGGGGCCACCACGGAGTTGATGCTATTACTGGCGATGCACATGAGACGAGATGAGATGGGGTGGGATCAGAAACGATATACCGCTAGCCTTAGCTTTGGACTGATGCATGCAGGCTGCTACTGCCAACTACTAGTAGCAAATCATTTGGCAGTTAGCACTCTATTGCTGCAGTGAAAGGACACAGGTGGGGCAGGACGGGCTTCTGAGGAAGATTATATACATTGAGAGCTGTTCCAAGCATGCAATGCAGAACAATCCAGGGGCGAGGGCACAACATCTTCGCTGCTGCACGCACATGCATGAACACTCCTGCTCACTGTCGCTATGATAGCAGTGACAGCGCGATGGACGGCTCACTGAGTATTTGGGATGGTGAATAGTAGTTCTGCATAACAAAGTAGGATGGCTTCATGATTTGGCATCAGGTATCATGCCGTGTACCTAGTGCATGAAGGATCGTAGATGGTGTCGAGTAGCGTGTTTGCAAGAAGGAACGCTTGTTACCTACAGCAAGGAATGTAGGTGTAGGTCATGTTTCTAGATGTGTCTCATACAACTCAGCCAGCTGTCGCGGAAACGAGCTGGAGCAAGGCGTCTGTCCGTGAACATGTAAAATACCAGCAAGCAGCACCTGGCTACAACCTTGCAATGCTGTGTCGCGTTCTGTAAGAACGGCCAACAGATTGTGGTACATTGTATGCGCAGCTGGCACTTGGCTTTGTTGCCACCGTCACGGAGACAAGCTTTCGGAGTACTGGACCATGAACACCTGACAAAGTCCGGGGCACTGTACAGAATAGCCTATGCACAGCCCGACGCACTTGCCAGGTTCGCACAATGGTACCCTTTCTCAAATGAGCATTCGACTTCAGAATACTTCGCGGACGTACCTCCCGTCACTCATGCTCTCTGGGCGAGTCCTTACTGACAAGGACCTGGACCGCCTTTGACGTAGCTCGTTGTTCCATAGCCTTCTCACACGCGTAAGGTCCAGGTTACTGCAGTCGATGCTACGATGAGGCTGCACCTGCTTCATCTGAATGGCTTTCTACTTCTGAAGGGCCAACCAGAGCCGAACATCTTCGTTGCAGGCGCGCAGGGTCCGTCTTTGAAGCGCATTTTTCGACAGGCCGTACAACGCATCAGGCGGAACTGGACTGTGCCTTTTGAGAGGCTCCCGAGCAACACCCGACGTCTCCTGAGCGCTCAAAGCACCGGCCGAGTCTGCGCGCTCGAAGAACCGTCGTCGTGGAAGTCGAAGAAGCGTTGGCCGCCGAACTCCCTGCAATAATTGCTACCGCACCTTGTCGGCTGGCCCTAGAATTTATGGGGCCACCAGGGAACTGGTGCTATTACTGCAGATGCACGTGAAAGGAGATGAGATGGGATGGGATCAGAAACGATATACACAATTGATATGATGCTAGCCTTAGCTTTGGACTGCTGCTGCCAACTAGCAAATCGCACTCTATAGCTGCAGTGAAAGGACACAAGTGAGGCAGGACGGGCTTCTGATGAAGATCTGTACATTGAGAGCTGTTCCAAGCATGCAATGCAGAACAATCCAGGGGCGAGGGCACAACCGGCTTCGCTGCTGCAAGCAAGCACATGCATGAACACTCCTGCTCACTCTCGCTATGACAGCAGTGCTAGCGCGATGGAGGGGCCACTGAGTATTGGGGATGGTGAATAGTAGTCCTGCATATCAAAGTAGGATGGCTCCATCTTTTGGCATCATGCCGTGTACCTAGTGCAGGAAGGATCGTCGATGGTCGATGGTGTCGACTGTCGAGTAGCGTGCTTGCAAGAAGGAAGGCTTGGTACCTACAGCGAGGACTGTAGGTGTAGGTCATGTTTCTAGATGTGCCTCATACAACTCAGCCAGCTGTCGCGGAACCGAGCTCGAGCAAGGCGTCTGTCCGTGAGCATGTAAAATACCAGCAAGCAGCACCTGGCTACATCCTTGCAATGCTGTGTCGCGTTCTGTATGAACGGCCAACAAACTGTGGTACATTGCATGGGCAGCTGGCACTTGGCTTTGTGGACTTTGTTGCCACCGTCACGGAGACAAGCTTTCGGAGTACTGGACTGGGCACCTGACAAAGCCCGGGGCAATGTACAGAATAGCCTATGCACAGCCCGACGCACTTGCCAGGTTCGCACAATGCCACCCTTTTCCCAAATGAGTATTCGACTTCAGAATACATCGCGGACGTACCTCCCGTCATGCTCTCTGGGCCAGTCATTACTGACAAGGACCTGGACCGCCTTTGACGTAGCTCGTTCTTCCATAGCCTTCTCACGCGCGTAAGGTCCATCATTACTGCAGTCGATGCTACGATGAGACTGCACCTGCTTCATCTGAATGGCTTTTTACTTCTGAAGGGCCAACAAGAGCCGAACATCTTTGAACATCTCAGGGTCCGTCTTTGAAGCGCATTTTTCGACAGGCCGTACAACGCATCAGGCGGAACTGGACTATGCCTTTTGAGAGGCTCCTGAGCAAGACACGACGTCTCCTGAGCGCTCAAAGCACGGGCCAAGTCTGCGCGCTCGAAGAACCGTCGTGGAAGTCGAAGAAGCGTTGGCCGAACTTCTTGCAATAATTTGATATTACCGCTATTGTCTAGCCCTAAAGGGCCAGCCAATAATTTGATATTACCGCTATTGTCTAGCCCTAAAGGGCCAGCCAATAATGCGCTACGCTCCTATAGGGCTGGCCCTTAATTAAAGCAGGACATGATGCTTGACTGGTATGAACATTGTATGCATGGACACACGGCATGCAGCTAATACCATAGCTGCTGATGAATCCGGAGCCCATATGAACTGTTTGTTATGTGACAGGTTGACGTGCTGGGCTCAGTGCTATGGCAAATCATGAAATGCTGGTGACAAAAACTGTAAGGTGCCTGCTTCAGTTGATATTAATGCGAATACTGAGTGCAGCCTTGTGCCCGTTCTGCCATCTGACTGCTAGGACGCGTGGCAGAAGCACTTGTATGGCCGGTGGTCACGCTTGTATGGATGTATGACACATTTAGAATATGCAGCATTGTGCAGTAGCAGAAGTACTCAGGACCTATGCCAAGCGACACGAATATGCAGGCTACGTGAGTCGACATCTGCTGGAGAGATGACAAACCGCAAGAGTGCGAAGCTAACGGATATAAACATCTCAACAGCATGCTTTTGTCACCTCCTTTGTCGCCGAACAGCCGCCTCTTTGGCATCTCTTTCGCAGTTCAGCCATGTCCTTCGCCAGGAGCTCTCCGGTACCATTTTCTTCACGGGCTGCTTACATGATTAGGACTAGCACGTGCATTAGGGTTGCTACAAGCCTGCAAGTGGGTGCGATCTGGTTGGAGCTGCTGAGCGCCCCGACTTTATCACAGTTTGGGCCATGCTCCTGGGCGACAACTCGTCCGGCATCGTCTTTTTCACGGCTCTTTGCATCATTAGGGGCAAAATGTGCAGGCAAGTCTCCAGGACGCGCAGCTTGCGGAGATGGGCCTGGAGCTGCTGGATGACAATTCATACAAGTGCTGTATTGCGAAGCAACAACTGGTAGAACTCTCCAGACTGTATGACAATACCAGTGCAAAAAACCCGACTGCAGTGGCCGTTCCGGTCAAATAGTAGGACACACTTTTGCTCAATAACATAACAGCAGCAGGTACTATACGTAATGAGGGACAAAGGCATCATCCATCCAGACACACCTACTCATCCATGCATGACGATCACTCAGCAGCTCTATGTTGTGAGGCATTTGAGCGCACCGGTAAATATTCCGACAGAAATAAAGCACCGTGGCCCTTCAAGGGCTCCAGGGCATGTGCTGACACTTCCGGTCTCTTTTTGGCAGTCTCAGGCGGCAGCACATTGTTCTGGATTGGCAACGTTCATGAAGCAGTCAAAGCAGTAACACTCATCATGTTCATAACCCTGAGCAAACAGGCCGCTCACGCTACCACAATCAAGCAGCGGGACCTGGCAAGTGGCCGGGCTGCCGGGAGGAGCAGTGAGAGTCCTTTGAAACAAATAAAAGCAGCCTAATAAGGACCTCAATCTCTGCAGCAATAAACAGTAAGTGCCCAACATAGCCCCACTGTGTGTGTGTGTGAATCTTACATTGGCAAACCCATCGGCACGCGTGCGGTGCCACAGTTCACCACAGGGGTGGCAAAGCCACTAACACAAATAGAACCAGGAAAAACTGAACACCATCCACCAGTTTGAACTCCATGATCATGCATGTCCAAGCAGATACAATGATGCAGAATACTGGCCCTGGAAAAGTGCACACACAATTAATGAGGGCTTTAGGCAGCAGGAGGCAGCACATTGTCCTGGAACTGCCCCTCGTAATTCCCAGGGGCAACATAGTGCGCCGCCACAAAGGTGCCGTACTGCCCAGATGCCACCGCATAGCCCATCCTAGTGCTCCCCCTCCACACCAACTGCGTGAAGTGCCCTGTCTCCGAAGTAAACCCAGGGTTGTTATAGTCGTACTTATCCACCTCAGAATACCAGGCATTCATTAGATGTGATATGTGGGACCACGATCCTCTTTCAAAAAAAAAGTATGGCACCCAGTGGCGGATCCGACTTCCGATGGGTCGTATCCAACTTCCGAGTGAGACATGCGCTCAATACGACTTTGGCTGGAGCTCGAATTAGGCCCCAGAGACTTTCCTGGAAGTAATACGCGATTCAAGGATTCCAAATATGCCATTGCGAACTTGAACGGGTACCTGCCGGCAAAGCGGCCTTACTCGCGCGCATTACGACCAGCTTGGCACCCGTGTCACCGCCTCCGAAAACCAGTACCCCATTCCAGTTCCCATTCCAGTCAATAGGGCAGGGTTACATTTGCGCTGGTGACGAGGTAGTTACCCTTGGCGGGCTGCCTATTCAGAGGCCTAGGCAAGATGGCTCCCAAAGCATTTTGTTCTACCCACTAAGGCAAACTTACAGCATGGCAGACCGGCACCTCAGCCTGCACCAGTCCAGCGGTTGGAGGATGGCGATGAAGGCCTAAGACCCCAGCGGTTGTTCCAGCTCCAGGTTGCAAGCAGGCTATCTTCAGTCCAGGATTGCTAGTGTTCACAATAGCTCAGAGTGTGTTCAGCACGTGCATGTTGGGGAGAAATGCAACAGACGCCTTTCTGAAAAGGACGCAGTCCAGCCGATCACACCATGTGCATATCGCAAGGGGGGCAATCCGGGGAAGCATGTGGCCTTGCCCATAAACTATGCACCAAAGCAAGTAGGAACATGATAACAAACAAACAAACCAATTTTAACGTCCGGGTCCAAGACCGGAAGTCAGACTGACTCATCGGACGGCCTTGCGGCGACGGTGTTGCCCAGTTGATCAGACCGTTAGCCCATTGAACAGACGAATCCATTGTCTAGGCAACGCGGATACCTGTAACCTTTTTCTTGAGAGGCCCCGGCTAAGGGCGGCGAGGAGACCGGGATTCGAACACCGGATCTGAGGATTCGAAGTCCTCTGCTCTACCAATTGAGCTACCCCCCCAATAATAGGAAGCCAATCAAGGCAGGCACAGCTGCAAATTGCCCTGGTGACCTCTGCCCTGGTTACAATTCAGTTCAATTCGCCCAACTCCGCAACCGGGGTCGTGCGTGGAATAGGGCATAGGGTTCGCTAGGGTATTGACTACCGCTGCCCCGCCGACCGCGGCGATCCGTGCAGGGTTTAGGATTCTCACTAATCTCACCGCAATTGTAACCCTGCCCTATTGAAGATGGCACTTCCTGTGAAATGCACAGCCTTAGTCAGCTGCTTAATCACAAATTTGTTACACTCACACACCTCTAACCACCAGTTTTGGTTGCCTTCAAATCGGCTTCTCATACGTGATGCTATTGCTCTCTGATTGCAGGCCTCGTGTCACTCATGGTGTACCACAAGCTCAGTTTGAGAGCACTTGCTCTGTCCTGCTTTCTCCTAGCCCATGCTGATCTCACATTGGCCGTACAGATATACAACAACAGTGTCCCAAAGGAAGACAAGGAAACAGTAGCAAATGTCAGGGCCTTCATTAGCAACAATGGTGAGAAGTTTCAGGAGACTGGGAGTGTTGCCAACCGTCCTCATCCACCCAGAGGCAACAAGGTGCCAGATGATGTGGCCATGGAATGCTCCAAGGCATTCAAGAAGGGCTACAGTGCACCCCAGTCCAACATCACTGAGGGCGGGCAGCAACAAAATATCCACCATTGGTACACTTCCATTGACCAGGCATGTGTCAAGGACCCATACCTAGCCTATGTATGCGACCATTACCACGTCTCTCCAAAGAACCTCCTACGCAGAATGTATGAGGTGGACCCCAACCTCACACGACGCCGACTGGACATCAAAATGGAATTAACAGCAGAGCAGAAAGCAGCACGGAAGTATGTTGCCTATGACCTCTACCAGTTGTGGCTCCACACAGAAAACTTCCTGCAGTCAATCTTCTGGATAGATGAAGTAACTATCTGGTTCTGCCCCCACTACAAACACCACAGCATCAAGGTATACTGTGATGCTCACGATGCAGAGGTGGACCATGTCATTCACAGCCCACTGTTCAAGACAAGTGTCAAAAAGAATGAGAAAATCGTGGTCAGAGCACTATGTGCTGTCAACATGCTGCTAGGCCCATTCTTCTTGGAGTTCACTACTGGTACCACTGCCATACAGAGGCGACACATTGAACCCTCCGACAAGGTTTACAAGGTGAGTGGGGAGAACCAAGACATGCCGTCGGTGTCGACAGCAGCTGGGGACTGTTACAGGGACTTCAATAGCCTGCCTAGTTGAGACTTGTATGACCAAACATTTCCATCCTACACCCAACTAACATCAGCAAATGCAGGGCTTAATGCAATAAAGGCCCCCTCTTTAGCTACTGCTTTATGCACAAGGTCAGCAGATTCCTCTATGTCTAGGTAATGTATGCGGAGAATCCGACCATGCTGCTCCCAAACACTGCAGCAACAATCCAAGTCATTCAGTAGCAGTTTGCAGGGTTGCTGCTTCCTATGGCCCTCAAAGTGAGGTGGGCCATCCACTTGGATGATAGTCTCAGTAGGGTAATGGTAAAAATCCACCCTCCCAGTCCACCACGGTGGGGCCCATTGACACACGACCCCTTGCAGCAGTTTGTGCCCATCCCTTGCCTGCCTGACAAGCTCAATGACCTGCCTCTCAGTCTCATACTGCACCCTAGTTGATACATAACCAGGACAGAGCAGGCATCTTAGTTGTTCCCTTCTCCTCACCCCATTAGGTGTTCTCAAGTGAAGGTGCTGCGTGCCATGGGCACAATCAGCTGCTTTGAAAAACAGTTGTACTCCCTCTGCATTTGCTGCTAAAAGTTTGCCTTTGTAGACTGGCTGCAAACCATGGAGTACCAGTCCAGGGTTTAAATCCTGGGTTCCCTCCAGAGCTGTGGCTTTCCAATCTAACCAGGGTGCCATCTTCTCGCTTGCATGCAGACTGTAGCATCTGGGCTCAGAGATCCTGCAAAGAGGACAACCAGGCAAGAATTCATTGAGATCATGCGCAAGCTCATGCCCATGGCTAGGGCAGCCATGGCTGCTCGGGGGCTTCCAGCTAGGTTCTCATATGATAACAACAGGATCCAAGAGACTGCCTCGGTGCGGCAGCTAGGGATGCAACATGGGGAGAAGGTGCCTCTGGGCAAGTACATGCCTGACTGCCACAAAGTGATTGAGCATGTGTTTGCCCAGCTCAAGCCCATTGTGACTAAGGAGCTGTATGCAACAACAGGGCTCCAGAACCTAACTCCAGCTGCAGCACAATCCTTGGTGGAGACATGCTTCTTTCGTGACATCAAGCAAGAGAAGATACAGCAGGATGGATTGACCTGCCCTGTTACTTATTTTGTAGTGATGACAGATGAGGATAGGATGGCAGTGGGTCCAGATGGATTGTACCACAGGGGCAGTGGTGGGGATTGGCCCATGCATGGGGATAGGTGATGCGAAGGAGGCAAAAATGGGGGTGTGCAGAAGTGCTGCTATGTGGCCAGGACATATTGCATGTGACCTGTCAACCTAATATGGCAATGCATCGTGAGGTTGTGATGTATCTGCAGGCTCAAGGTATGCAACTGCTACAGCCAAAGGGGAGTGTACTGCTAGTACTTCTGTAGGGTACTGCACTTCGAGCTGCACGAGGGACTGCACTGTTGGTCCCAGTGTTACGCTGTAATATATCACAGTTGCAAATGCAACTATTGCACGTGCTTGCCGGGTCTATTGGGCTGCTTCTTACTGCTGCTCGGCGTAACCTCGGCTTCGCCATCGGACTCGGCTGCCAGCTACCAGGACAGCAAAAAGATTCACCCCATCCCTGCTGTATAATGCTGCATGCCATCGGCGCGCACACTACCCAGATAGCGTACCTGTGAAGTGCAACTGTCTCGAGCTGCTGGCTGGACGTAGGCGCTCCTTAAAGTAGGTTTCTCAGCGCTTCCACAGCTGTGTTATCAGTCGTAGGGCTGCTCCTACAAGAAGAAGAGAACCACAGCTGCATAAACATCCAGCTCATGCCATAAACACTGCTTGCATGCCTGCGTCCTCTTGGTAATGCAAATGTCTTCAGACCAGCACAAGGTAGCTTAGCCATGAAACGTCGCCTCCAGCCAAAGCGTGCATTGTGAGGACAGTGCTCCAGAGTAAATTTAGACACGATAGCAGACTATCCGTACATTCATTGAAAAGCCTTTCTGCTGCTGTCTCCATGCAGGAACATAGAGCAAGGGCAAGCACATCGGCAACTGCACCATCAGGAGACAAAGACAGGAGGCAAACAGGTGCGGGCTGCAGTAGCCAGTAAGCAGTCTATGATGGTAGAAACAAATCTCTGTATCGATGCGCATGCACGCCAGGAGAGCCAGCAAGAAAACCTTCTGAAGATGGCACTTCCTGTGAAATGCACAGCCTTAGTCAGCTGCTTAATCACAAATTTGTTACACTCACACACCTCTAACCACCAGTTTTGGTTGCCTTCAAATCGGCTTCTCATACGTGATGCTATTGCTCTCTGATTGCAGGCCTCGTGTCACTCATGGTGTACCACAAGCTCAGTTTGAGAGCACTTGCTCTGTCCTGCTTTCTCCTAGCCCATGCTGATCTCACATTGGCCGTACAGATATACAACAACAGTGTCCCAAAGGAAGACAAGGAAACAGTAGCAAATGTCAGGGCCTTCATTAGCAACAATGGTGAGAAGTTTCAGGAGACTGGGAGTGTTGCCAACCGTCCTCATCCACCCAGAGGCAACAAGGTGCCAGATGATGTGGCCATGGAATGCTCCAAGGCATTCAAGAAGGGCTACAGTGCACCCCAGCCCAACATCACTGAGGGCGGGCAGCAACAAAATATCCACCATTGGTACACTTCCATTGACCAGGCATGTGTCAAGGACCCATACCTAGCCTATGTATGCGACCATTACCACGTCTCTCCAAAGAACCTCCTACGCAGAATGTATGAGGTGGACCCCAACCTCACACGACGCCGACTGGACATCAAAATGGAATTAACAGCAGAGCAGAAAGCAGCACGGAAGTATGTTGCCTATGACCTCTACCAGTTGTGGCTCCACACAGAAAACTTCCTGCAGTCAATCTTCTGGATAGATGAAGTAACTATCTGGTTCTGCCCCCACTACAAACACCACAGCATCAAGGTATACTGTGATGCTCACGATGCAGAGGTGGACCATGTCATTCACAGCCCACTGTTCAAGACAAGTGTCAAAAAGAATGAGAAAATCGTGGTCAGAGCACTATGTGCTGTCAACATGCTGCTAGGCCCATTCTTCTTGGAGTTCACTACTGGTACCACTGCCATACAGAGGCGACACATTGAACCCTCCGACAAGGTTTACAAGGTGAGTGGGGAGAACCAAGACATGCCGTCGGTGTCGACAGCAGCTGGGGACTGTTACAGGGACTTCAATAGCCTGCCTAGTTGAGACTTGTATGACCAAACATTTCCATCCTGCACCCAACTAACATCAGCAAATGCAGGGCTTAATGCAATAAAGGCCCCCTCTTTAGCTACTGCTTTATGCACAAGGTCAGCAGATTCCTCTATGTCTAGGTAATGTATGCGGAGAATCCGACCATGCTGCTCCCAAACACTGCAGCAACAATCCAAGTCATTCAGTAGCAGTTTGCAGGGTTGCTGCTTCCTATGGCCCTCAAAGTGAGGTGGGCCATCCACTTGGATGATAGTCTCAGTAGGGTAATGGTAAAAATCCACCCTCCCAGTCCACCACGGTGGGGCCCATTGACACACGACCCCTTGCAGCAGTTTGTGCCCATCCCTTGCCTGCCTGACAAGCTCAATGACCTGCCTCTCAGTCTCATACTGCACCCTAGTTGATACATAACCAGGACAGAGCAGGCATCTTAGTTGTTCCCTTCTCCTCACCCCATTAGGTGTTCTCAAGTGAAGGTGCTGCGTGCCATGGGCACAATCAGCTGCTTTGAAAAACAGTTGTACTCCCTCTGCATTTGCTGCTAAAAGTTTGCCTTTGTAGACTGGCTGCAAACCATGGAGTACCAGTCCAGGGTTTAAATCCTGGGTTCCCTCCAGAGCTGTGGCTTTCCAATCTAACCAGGGTGCCATCTTCTCGCTTGCATGCAGACTGTAGCATCTGGGCTCAGAGATCCTGCAAAGAGGACAACCAGGCAAGAATTCATTGAGATCATGCGCAAGCTCATGCCCATGGCTAGGGCAGCCATGGCTGCTCGGGGGCTTCCAGCTAGGTTCTCATATGATAACAACAGGATCCAAGAGACTGCCTCGGTGCGGCAGCTAGGGATGCAACATGGGGAGAAGGTGCCTCTGGGCAAGTACATGCCTGACTGCCACAAAGTGATTGAGCATGTGTTTGCCCAGCTCAAGCCCATTGTGACTAAGGAGCTGTATGCAACAACAGGGCTCCAGAACCTAACTCCAGCTGCAGCACAATCCTTGGTGGAGACATGCTTCTTTCGTGACATCAAGCAAGAGAAGATACAGCAGGATGGATTGACCTGCCCTGTTACTTATTTTGTAGTGATGACAGATGAGGATAGGATGGCAGTGGGTCCAGATGGATTGTACCACAGGGGCAGTGGTGGGGATTGGCCCATGCATGGGGATAGGTGATGCGAAGGAGGCAAAAATGGGGGTGTGCAGAAGTGCTGCTATGTGGCCAGGACATATTGCATGTGACCTGTCAACCTAATATGGCAATGCATCGTGAGGTTGTGATGTATCTGCAGGCTCAAGGTATGCAACTGCTACAGCCAAAGGGGGGTAGCTCAATTGGTAGAGCAGAGGACTTCGAATCCTCAGATCCGGTGTTCGAGTCCCGGTCTCCTCGCCGCCCTTAGCCGGGGCCTCTCAAGAAAAAGGTTACAGGTATGCGCGTTGTCTTGAGAATGGATTCGTCTGTTCGATGGGCTAACGGTCAGATCAACTGGGCAACACCGTCGCCGCAAGGCCGTCCGATGAGTCGTTTCGACTTCCGGTCTTGGACCCGGACGTTAAAGATCGTTTGTTTTGTTTGTACTGCTAGTACTTCTGTAGGGTACTGCACTTCGAGCTGCACGAGGGACTGCACTGTTGGTCCCAGTGTTACGCTGTAATATATCACAGTTGCAAATGCAACTATTGCACGTGCTTGCCGGGTCTATTGGGCTGCTTCTTACTGCTGCTCGGCGTAACCTCGGCTTCGCCATCGGACTCGGCTGCCAGCTACCAGGACAGCAAAAAGATTCACCCCATCCCTGCTGTATAATGCTGCATGCCATCGGCGCGCACACTACCCAGATAGCGTACCTGTGAAGTGCAACTGTCTCGAGCTGCTGGCTGGACGTAGGCGCTCCTTAAAGTAGGTTTCTCAGCGCTTCCACAGCTGTGTTATCAGTCGTAGGGCTGCTCCTACAAGAAGAAGAGAACCACAGCTGCATAAACATCCAGCTCATGCCATAAACACTGCTTGCATGCCTGCGTCCTCTTGGTAATGCAAATGTCTTCAGACCAGCACAAGGTAGCTTAGCCATGAAACGTCGCCTCCAGCCAAAGCGTGCATTGTGAGGACAGTGCTCCAGAGTAAATTTAGACACGATAGCAGACTATCCGTACATTCATTGAAAAGCCTTTCTGCTGCTGTCTCCATGCAGGAACATAGAGCAAGGGCAAGCACATCGGCAACTGCACCATCAGGAGACAAAGACAGGAGGCAAACAGGTGCGGGCTGCAGTAGCCAGTAAGCAGTCTATGATGGTAGAAACATATCTCTGTATCGATGCGCATGCACGCCAGGAGAGCCAGCAAGAAAACCTTCTGAAGATGGCACTTCCTGTGAAATGCACAGCCTTAGTCAGCTGCTTAATCACAAATTTGTTACACTCACACACCTCTAACCACCAGTTTTGGTTGCCTTCAAATCGGCTTCTCATACGTGATGCTATTGCTCTCTGATTGCAGGCCTCGTGTCACTCATGGTGTACCACAAGCTCAGTTTGAGAGCACTTGCTCTGTCCTGCTTTCTCCTAGCCCATGCTGATCTCACATTGGCCGTACAGATATACAACAACAGTGTCCCAAAGGAAGACAAGGAAACAGTAGCAAATGTCAGGGCCTTCATTAGCAACAATGGTGAGAAGTTTCAGGAGACTGGGAGTGTTGCCAACCGTCCTCATCCACCCAGAGGCAACAAGGTGCCAGATGATGTGGCCATGGAATGCTCCAAGGCATTCAAGAAGGGCTACAGTGCACCCCAGTCCAACATCACTGAGGGCGGGCAGCAACAAAATATCCACCATTGGTACACTTCCATTGACCAGGCATGTGTCAAGGACCCATACCTAGCCTATGTATGCGACCATTACCACGTCTCTCCAAAGAACCTCCTACGCAGAATGTATGAGGTGGACCCCAACCTCACACGACGCCGACTGGACATCAAAATGGAATTAACAGCAGAGCAGAAAGCAGCACGGAAGTATGTTGCCTATGACCTCTACCAGTTGTGGCTCCACACAGAAAACTTCCTGCAGTCAATCTTCTGGATAGATGAAGTAACTATCTGGTTCTGCCCCCACTACAAACACCACAGCATCAAGGTATACTGTGATGCTCACGATGCAGAGGTGGACCATGTCATTCACAGCCCACTGTTCAAGACAAGTGTCAAAAAGAATGAGAAAATCGTGGTCAGAGCACTATGTGCTGTCAACATGCTGCTAGGCCCATTCTTCTTGGAGTTCACTACTGGTACCACTGCCATACAGAGGCGACACATTGAACCCTCCGACAAGGTTTACAAGGTGAGTGGGGAGAACCAAGACATGCCGTCGGTGTCGACAGCAGCTGGGGACTGTTACAGGGACTTCAATAGCCTGCCTAGTTGAGACTTGTATGACCAAACATTTCCATCCTGCACCCAACTAACATCAGCAAATGCAGGGCTTAATGCAATAAAGGCCCCCTCTTTAGCTACTGCTTTATGCACAAGGTCAGCAGATTCCTCTATGTCTAGGTAATGTATGCGGAGAATCCGACCATGCTGCTCCCAAACACTGCAGCAACAATCCAAGTCATTCAGTAGCAGTTTGCAGGGTTGCTGCTTCCTATGGCCCTCAAAGTGAGGTTGGCCATCCACTTGGATGATAGTCTCAGTAGGGTAATGGTAAAAATCCACCCTCCCAGTCCACCACGGTGGGGCCCATTGACACACGACCCCTTGCAGCAGTTTGTGCCCATCCCTTGCCTGCCTGACAAGCTCAATGACCTGCCTCTCAGTCTCATACTGCACCCTAGTTGATACATAACCAGGACAGAGCAGGCATCTTAGTTGTTCCCTTCTCCTCACCCCATTAGGTGTTCTCAAGTGAAGGTGCTGCGTGCCATGGGCACAATCAGCTGCTTTGAAAAACAGTTGTACTCCCTCTGCATTTGCTGCTAAAAGTTTGCCTTTGTAGACTGGCTGCAAACCATGGAGTACCAGTCCAGGGTTTAAATCCTGGGTTCCCTCCAGAGCTGTGGCTTTCCAATCTAACCAGGGTGCCATCTTCTCGCTTGCATGCAGACTGTAGCATCTGGGCTCAGAGATCCTGCAAAGAGGACAACCAGGCAAGAATTCATTGAGATCATGCGCAAGCTCATGCCCATGGCTAGGGCAGCCATGGCTGCTCGGGGGCTTCCAGCTAGGTTCTCATATGATAACAACAGGATCCAAGAGACTGCCTCGGTGCGGCAGCTAGGGATGCAACATGGGGAGAAGGTGCCTCTGGGCAAGTACATGCCTGACTGCCACAAAGTGATTGAGCATGTGTTTGCCCAGCTCAAGCCCATTGTGACTAAGGAGCTGTATGCAACAACAGGGCTCCAGAACCTAACTCCAGCTGCAGCACAATCCTTGGTGGAGACATGCTTCTTTCGTGACATCAAGCAAGAGAAGATACAGCAGGATGGATTGACCTGCCCTGTTACTTATTTTGTAGTGATGACAGATGAGGATAGGATGGCAGTGGGTCCAGATGGATTGTACCACAGGGGCAGTGGTGGGGATTGGCCCATGCATGGGGATAGGTGATGCGAAGGAGGCAAAAATGGGGGTGTGCAGAAGTGCTGCTATGTGGCCAGGACATATTGCATGTGACCTGTCAACCTAATATGGCAATGCATCGTGAGGTTGTGATGTATCTGCAGGCTCAAGGTATGCAACTGCTACAGCCAAAGGGGGGTAGCTCAATTGGTAGAGCAGAGGACTTCGAATCCTCAGATCCGGTGTTCGAGTCCCGGTCTCCTCGCCGCCCTTAGCCGGGGCCTCTCAAGAAAAAGGTTACAGGTATCCGCGTTGTCTTGAGAATGGATTCGTCTGTTCGATGGGCTAACGGTCAGATCAACTGGGCAACACCGTCGCCGCAAGGCCGTCCGATGAGTCGTTTCGACTTCCGGTCTTGGACCCGGACGTTAAAGATCGTTTGTTTTGTTTGTACTGCTAGTACTTCTGTAGGGTACTGCACTTCGAGCTGCACGAGGGACTGCACTGTTGGTCCCAGTGTTACGCTGTAATATATCACAGTTGCAAATGCAACTATTGCACGTGCTTGCCGGGTCTATTGGGCTGCTTCTTACTGCTGCTCGGCGTAACCTCGGCTTCGCCATCGGACTCGGCTGCCAGCTACCAGGACAGCAAAAAGATTCACCCCATCCCTGCTGTATAATGCTGCATGCCATCGGCGCGCACACTACCCAGATAGCGTACCTGTGAAGTGCAACTGTCTTGAGCTGCTGGCTGGACGTAGGCGCTCCTTAAAGTAGGTTTCTCAGCGCTTCCACAGCTGTGTTATCAGTCGTAGGGCTGCTCCTACAAGAAGAAGAGAACCACAGCTGCATAAACATCCAGCTCATGCCATAAACACTGCTTGCATGCCTGCGTCCTCTTGGTAATGCAAATGTCTTCAGACCAGCACAAGGTAGCTTAGCCATGAAACGTCGCCTCCAGCCAAAGCGTGCATTGTGAGGACAGTGCTCCAGAGTAAATTTAGACACGATAGCAGACTATCCGTACATTCATTGAAAAGCCTTTCTGCTGCTGTCTCCATGCAGGAACATAGAGCAAGGGCAAGCACATCGGCAACTGCACCATCAGGAGACAAAGACAGGAGGCAAACAGGTGCGGGCTGCAGTAGCCAGTAAGCAGTCTATGATGGTAGAAACAGATCTCTGTATCGATGCGCATGCACGCCAGGAGAGCCAGCAAGAAAACCTTCAATAGGGCAGGGTTACATTTGCGCTGGTGACGAGGTAGTTACCCTTGGCGGGCTGCCTATTCAGAGGCCTAGGCAAGATGGCTCCCAAAGCATTTTGTTCTACCCACTAAGGCAAACTTACAGCATGGCAGACCGGCACCTCAGCCTGCACCAGTCCAGCGGTTGGAGGATGGCGATGAAGGCCTAAGACCCCAGCGGTTGTTCCAGCTCCAGGTTGCAAGCAGGCTATCTTCAGTCCAGGATTGCTAGTGTTCACAATAGCTCAGAGTGTGTTCAGCACGTGCATGTTGGGGAGAAATGCAACAGACGCCTTTCTGAAAAGGACGCAGTCCAGCCGATCACACCATGTGCATATCGCAAGGGGGGCAATCCGGGGAAGCATGTGGCCTTGCCCATAAACTATGCACCAAAGCAAGTAGGAACATGATAACAAACAAACAAACCAATTTTAACGTCCGGGTCCAAGACCGGAAGTCAGACTGACTCATCGGACGGCCTTGCGGCGACGGTGTTGCCCAGTTGATCAGACCGTTAGCCCATTGAACAGACGAATCCATTGTCTAGGCAACGCGGATACCTGTAACCTTTTTCTTGAGAGGCCCCGGCTAAGGGCGGCGAGGAGACCGGGATTCGAACACCGGATCTGAGGATTCGAAGTCCTCTGCTCTACCAATTGAGCTACCCCCCCAATAATAGGAAGCCAATCAAGGCAGGCACAGCTGCAAATTGCCCTGGTGACCTCTGCCCTGGTTACAATTCAGTTCAATTCGCCCAACTCCGCAACCGGGGTCGTGCGTGGAATAGGGCATAGGGTTCGCTAGGGTATTGACTACCGCTGCCCCGCCGACCGCGGCGATCCGTGCAGGGTTTAGGATTCTCACTAATCTCACCGCAATTGTAACCCTGCCCTATTGAAGATGGCACTTCCTGTGAAATGCACAGCCTTAGTCAGCTGCTTAATCACAAATTTGTTACACTCACACACCTCTAACCACCAGTTTTGGTTGCCTTCAAATCGGCTTCTCATACGTGATGCTATTGCTCTCTGATTGCAGGCCTCGTGTCACTCATGGTGTACCACAAGCTCAGTTTGAGAGCACTTGCTCTGTCCTGCTTTCTCCTAGCCCATGCTGATCTCACATTGGCCGTACAGATATACAACAACAGTGTCCCAAAGGAAGACAAGGAAACAGTAGCAAATGTCAGGGCCTTCATTAGCAACAATGGTGAGAAGTTTCAGGAGACTGGGAGTGTTGCCAACCGTCCTCATCCACCCAGAGGCAACAAGGTGCCAGATGATGTGGCCATGGAATGCTCCAAGGCATTCAAGAAGGGCTACAGTGCACCCCAGTCCAACATCACTGAGGGCGGGCAGCAACAAAATATCCACCATTGGTACACTTCCATTGACCAGGCATGTGTCAAGGACCCATACCTAGCCTATGTATGCGACCATTACCACGTCTCTCCAAAGAACCTCCTACGCAGAATGTATGAGGTGGACCCCAACCTCACACGACGCCGACTGGACATCAAAATGGAATTAACAGCAGAGCAGAAAGCAGCACGGAAGTATGTTGCCTATGACCTCTACCAGTTGTGGCTCCACACAGAAAACTTCCTGCAGTCAATCTTCTGGATAGATGAAGTAACTATCTGGTTCTGCCCCCACTACAAACACCACAGCATCAAGGTATACTGTGATGCTCACGATGCAGAGGTGGACCATGTCATTCACAGCCCACTGTTCAAGACAAGTGTCAAAAAGAATGAGAAAATCGTGGTCAGAGCACTATGTGCTGTCAACATGCTGCTAGGCCCATTCTTCTTGGAGTTCACTACTGGTACCACTGCCATACAGAGGCGACACATTGAACCCTCCGACAAGGTTTACAAGGTGAGTGGGGAGAACCAAGACATGCCGTCGGTGTCGACAGCAGCTGGGGACTGTTACAGGGACTTCAATAGCCTGCCTAGTTGAGACTTGTATGACCAAACATTTCCATCCTACACCCAACTAACATCAGCAAATGCAGGGCTTAATGCAATAAAGGCCCCCTCTTTAGCTACTGCTTTATGCACAAGGTCAGCAGATTCCTCTATGTCTAGGTAATGTATGCGGAGAATCCGACCATGCTGCTCCCAAACACTGCAGCAACAATCCAAGTCATTCAGTAGCAGTTTGCAGGGTTGCTGCTTCCTATGGCCCTCAAAGTGAGGTGGGCCATCCACTTGGATGATAGTCTCAGTAGGGTAATGGTAAAAATCCACCCTCCCAGTCCACCACGGTGGGGCCCATTGACACACGACCCCTTGCAGCAGTTTGTGCCCATCCCTTGCCTGCCTGACAAGCTCAATGACCTGCCTCTCAGTCTCATACTGCACCCTAGTTGATACATAACCAGGACAGAGCAGGCATCTTAGTTGTTCCCTTCTCCTCACCCCATTAGGTGTTCTCAAGTGAAGGTGCTGCGTGCCATGGGCACAATCAGCTGCTTTGAAAAACAGTTGTACTCCCTCTGCATTTGCTGCTAAAAGTTTGCCTTTGTAGACTGGCTGCAAACCATGGAGTACCAGTCCAGGGTTTAAATCCTGGGTTCCCTCCAGAGCTGTGGCTTTCCAATCTAACCAGGGTGCCATCTTCTCGCTTGCATGCAGACTGTAGCATCTGGGCTCAGAGATCCTGCAAAGAGGACAACCAGGCAAGAATTCATTGAGATCATGCGCAAGCTCATGCCCATGGCTAGGGCAGCCATGGCTGCTCGGGGGCTTCCAGCTAGGTTCTCATATGATAACAACAGGATCCAAGAGACTGCCTCGGTGCGGCAGCTAGGGATGCAACATGGGGAGAAGGTGCCTCTGGGCAAGTACATGCCTGACTGCCACAAAGTGATTGAGCATGTGTTTGCCCAGCTCAAGCCCATTGTGACTAAGGAGCTGTATGCAACAACAGGGCTCCAGAACCTAACTCCAGCTGCAGCACAATCCTTGGTGGAGACATGCTTCTTTCGTGACATCAAGCAAGAGAAGATACAGCAGGATGGATTGACCTGCCCTGTTACTTATTTTGTAGTGATGACAGATGAGGATAGGATGGCAGTGGGTCCAGATGGATTGTACCACAGGGGCAGTGGTGGGGATTGGCCCATGCATGGGGATAGGTGATGCGAAGGAGGCAAAAATGGGGGTGTGCAGAAGTGCTGCTATGTGGCCAGGACATATTGCATGTGACCTGTCAACCTAATATGGCAATGCATCGTGAGGTTGTGATGTATCTGCAGGCTCAAGGTATGCAACTGCTACAGCCAAAGGGGAGTGTACTGCTAGTACTTCTGTAGGGTACTGCACTTCGAGCTGCACGAGGGACTGCACTGTTGGTCCCAGTGTTACGCTGTAATATATCACAGTTGCAAATGCAACTATTGCACGTGCTTGCCGGGTCTATTGGGCTGCTTCTTACTGCTGCTCGGCGTAACCTCGGCTTCGCCATCGGACTCGGCTGCCAGCTACCAGGACAGCAAAAAGATTCACCCCATCCCTGCTGTATAATGCTGCATGCCATCGGCGCGCACACTACCCAGATAGCGTACCTGTGAAGTGCAACTGTCTCGAGCTGCTGGCTGGACGTAGGCGCTCCTTAAAGTAGGTTTCTCAGCGCTTCCACAGCTGTGTTATCAGTCGTAGGGCTGCTCCTACAAGAAGAAGAGAACCACAGCTGCATAAACATCCAGCTCATGCCATAAACACTGCTTGCATGCCTGCGTCCTCTTGGTAATGCAAATGTCTTCAGACCAGCACAAGGTAGCTTAGCCATGAAACGTCGCCTCCAGCCAAAGCGTGCATTGTGAGGACAGTGCTCCAGAGTAAATTTAGACACGATAGCAGACTATCCGTACATTCATTGAAAAGCCTTTCTGCTGCTGTCTCCATGCAGGAACATAGAGCAAGGGCAAGCACATCGGCAACTGCACCATCAGGAGACAAAGACAGGAGGCAAACAGGTGCGGGCTGCAGTAGCCAGTAAGCAGTCTATGATGGTAGAAACAGATCTCTGTATCGATGCGCATGCACGCCAGGAGAGCCAGCAAGAAAACCTTCTGAAGATGGCACTTCCTGTGAAATGCACAGCCTTAGTCAGCTGCTTAATCACAAATTTGTTACACTCACACACCTCTAACCACCAGTTTTGGTTGCCTTCAAATCGGCTTCTCATACGTGATGCTATTGCTCTCTGATTGCAGGCCTCGTGTCACTCATGGTGTACCACAAGCTCAGTTTGAGAGCACTTGCTCTGTCCTGCTTTCTCCTAGCCCATGCTGATCTCACATTGGCCGTACAGATATACAACAACAGTGTCCCAAAGGAAGACAAGGAAACAGTAGCAAATGTCAGGGCCTTCATTAGCAACAATGGTGAGAAGTTTCAGGAGACTGGGAGTGTTGCCAACCGTCCTCATCCACCCAGAGGCAACAAGGTGCCAGATGATGTGGCCATGGAATGCTCCAAGGCATTCAAGAAGGGCTACAGTGCACCCCAGCCCAACATCACTGAGGGCGGGCAGCAACAAAATATCCACCATTGGTACACTTCCATTGACCAGGCATGTGTCAAGGACCCATACCTAGCCTATGTATGCGACCATTACCACGTCTCTCCAAAGAACCTCCTACGCAGAATGTATGAGGTGGACCCCAACCTCACACGACGCCGACTGGACATCAAAATGGAATTAACAGCAGAGCAGAAAGCAGCACGGAAGTATGTTGCCTATGACCTCTACCAGTTGTGGCTCCACACAGAAAACTTCCTGCAGTCAATCTTCTGGATAGATGAAGTAACTATCTGGTTCTGCCCCCACTACAAACACCACAGCATCAAGGTATACTGTGATGCTCACGATGCAGAGGTGGACCATGTCATTCACAGCCCACTGTTCAAGACAAGTGTCAAAAAGAATGAGAAAATCGTGGTCAGAGCACTATGTGCTGTCAACATGCTGCTAGGCCCATTCTTCTTGGAGTTCACTACTGGTACCACTGCCATACAGAGGCGACACATTGAACCCTCCGACAAGGTTTACAAGGTGAGTGGGGAGAACCAAGACATGCCGTCGGTGTCGACAGCAGCTGGGGACTGTTACAGGGACTTCAATAGCCTGCCTAGTTGAGACTTGTATGACCAAACATTTCCATCCTGCACCCAACTAACATCAGCAAATGCAGGGCTTAATGCAATAAAGGCCCCCTCTTTAGCTACTGCTTTATGCACAAGGTCAGCAGATTCCTCTATGTCTAGGTAATGTATGCGGAGAATCCGACCATGCTGCTCCCAAACACTGCAGCAACAATCCAAGTCATTCAGTAGCAGTTTGCAGGGTTGCTGCTTCCTATGGCCCTCAAAGTGAGGTGGGCCATCCACTTGGATGATAGTCTCAGTAGGGTAATGGTAAAAATCCACCCTCCCAGTCCACCACGGTGGGGCCCATTGACACACGACCCCTTGCAGCAGTTTGTGCCCATCCCTTGCCTGCCTGACAAGCTCAATGACCTGCCTCTCAGTCTCATACTGCACCCTAGTTGATACATAACCAGGACAGAGCAGGCATCTTAGTTGTTCCCTTCTCCTCACCCCATTAGGTGTTCTCAAGTGAAGGTGCTGCGTGCCATGGGCACAATCAGCTGCTTTGAAAAACAGTTGTACTCCCTCTGCATTTGCTGCTAAAAGTTTGCCTTTGTAGACTGGCTGCAAACCATGGAGTACCAGTCCAGGGTTTAAATCCTGGGTTCCCTCCAGAGCTGTGGCTTTCCAATCTAACCAGGGTGCCATCTTCTCGCTTGCATGCAGACTGTAGCATCTGGGCTCAGAGATCCTGCAAAGAGGACAACCAGGCAAGAATTCATTGAGATCATGCGCAAGCTCATGCCCATGGCTAGGGCAGCCATGGCTGCTCGGGGGCTTCCAGCTAGGTTCTCATATGATAACAACAGGATCCAAGAGACTGCCTCGGTGCGGCAGCTAGGGATGCAACATGGGGAGAAGGTGCCTCTGGGCAAGTACATGCCTGACTGCCACAAAGTGATTGAGCATGTGTTTGCCCAGCTCAAGCCCATTGTGACTAAGGAGCTGTATGCAACAACAGGGCTCCAGAACCTAACTCCAGCTGCAGCACAATCCTTGGTGGAGACATGCTTCTTTCGTGACATCAAGCAAGAGAAGATACAGCAGGATGGATTGACCTGCCCTGTTACTTATTTTGTAGTGATGACAGATGAGGATAGGATGGCAGTGGGTCCAGATGGATTGTACCACAGGGGCAGTGGTGGGGATTGGCCCATGCATGGGGATAGGTGATGCGAAGGAGGCAAAAATGGGGGTGTGCAGAAGTGCTGCTATGTGGCCAGGACATATTGCATGTGACCTGTCAACCTAATATGGCAATGCATCGTGAGGTTGTGATGTATCTGCAGGCTCAAGGTATGCAACTGCTACAGCCAAAGGGGGGTAGCTCAATTGGTAGAGCAGAGGACTTCGAATCCTCAGATCCGGTGTTCGAGTCCCGGTCTCCTCGCCGCCCTTAGCCGGGGCCTCTCAAGAAAAAGGTTACAGGTATGCGCGTTGTCTTGAGAATGGATTCGTCTGTTCGATGGGCTAACGGTCAGATCAACTGGGCAACACCGTCGCCGCAAGGCCGTCCGATGAGTCGTTTCGACTTCCGGTCTTGGACCCGGACGTTAAAGATCGTTTGTTTTGTTTGTACTGCTAGTACTTCTGTAGGGTACTGCACTTCGAGCTGCACGAGGGACTGCACTGTTGGTCCCAGTGTTACGCTGTAATATATCACAGTTGCAAATGCAACTATTGCACGTGCTTGCCGGGTCTATTGGGCTGCTTCTTACTGCTGCTCGGCGTAACCTCGGCTTCGCCATCGGACTCGGCTGCCAGCTACCAGGACAGCAAAAAGATTCACCCCATCCCTGCTGTATAATGCTGCATGCCATCGGCGCGCACACTACCCAGATAGCGTACCTGTGAAGTGCAACTGTCTCGAGCTGCTGGCTGGACGTAGGCGCTCCTTAAAGTAGGTTTCTCAGCGCTTCCACAGCTGTGTTATCAGTCGTAGGGCTGCTCCTACAAGAAGAAGAGAACCACAGCTGCATAAACATCCAGCTCATGCCATAAACACTGCTTGCATGCCTGCGTCCTCTTGGTAATGCAAATGTCTTCAGACCAGCACAAGGTAGCTTAGCCATGAAACGTCGCCTCCAGCCAAAGCGTGCATTGTGAGGACAGTGCTCCAGAGTAAATTTAGACACGATAGCAGACTATCCGTACATTCATTGAAAAGCCTTTCTGCTGCTGTCTCCATGCAGGAACATAGAGCAAGGGCAAGCACATCGGCAACTGCACCATCAGGAGACAAAGACAGGAGGCAAACAGGTGCGGGCTGCAGTAGCCAGTAAGCAGTCTATGATGGTAGAAACATATCTCTGTATCGATGCGCATGCACGCCAGGAGAGCCAGCAAGAAAACCTTCTGAAGATGGCACTTCCTGTGAAATGCACAGCCTTAGTCAGCTGCTTAATCACAAATTTGTTACACTCACACACC
This sequence comes from Pseudopediastrum boryanum, assembly GCA_963556185.1. Taxonomy (NCBI): domain Eukaryota; kingdom Viridiplantae; phylum Chlorophyta; class Chlorophyceae; order Sphaeropleales; family Hydrodictyaceae; genus Pseudopediastrum; species Pseudopediastrum boryanum. The sequence continues at coordinate 4,560,410 of OY744510.1, read as the reverse complement.
TCTAACCACCAGTTTTGGTTGCCTTCAAATCGGCTTCTCATACGTGATGCTATTGCTCTCTGATTGCAGGCCTCGTGTCACTCATGGTGTACCACAAGCTCAGTTTGAGAGCACTTGCTCTGTCCTGCTTTCTCCTAGCCCATGCTGATCTCACATTGGCCGTACAGATATACAACAACAGTGTCCCAAAGGAAGACAAGGAAACAGTAGCAAATGTCAGGGCCTTCATTAGCAACAATGGTGAGAAGTTTCAGGAGACTGGGAGTGTTGCCAACCGTCCTCATCCACCCAGAGGCAACAAGGTGCCAGATGATGTGGCCATGGAATGCTCCAAGGCATTCAAGAAGGGCTACAGTGCACCCCAGTCCAACATCACTGAGGGCGGGCAGCAACAAAATATCCACCATTGGTACACTTCCATTGACCAGGCATGTGTCAAGGACCCATACCTAGCCTATGTATGCGACCATTACCACGTCTCTCCAAAGAACCTCCTACGCAGAATGTATGAGGTGGACCCCAACCTCACACGACGCCGACTGGACATCAAAATGGAATTAACAGCAGAGCAGAAAGCAGCACGGAAGTATGTTGCCTATGACCTCTACCAGTTGTGGCTCCACACAGAAAACTTCCTGCAGTCAATCTTCTGGATAGATGAAGTAACTATCTGGTTCTGCCCCCACTACAAACACCACAGCATCAAGGTATACTGTGATGCTCACGATGCAGAGGTGGACCATGTCATTCACAGCCCACTGTTCAAGACAAGTGTCAAAAAGAATGAGAAAATCGTGGTCAGAGCACTATGTGCTGTCAACATGCTGCTAGGCCCATTCTTCTTGGAGTTCACTACTGGTACCACTGCCATACAGAGGCGACACATTGAACCCTCCGACAAGGTTTACAAGGTGAGTGGGGAGAACCAAGACATGCCGTCGGTGTCGACAGCAGCTGGGGACTGTTACAGGGACTTCAATAGCCTGCCTAGTTGAGACTTGTATGACCAAACATTTCCATCCTGCACCCAACTAACATCAGCAAATGCAGGGCTTAATGCAATAAAGGCCCCCTCTTTAGCTACTGCTTTATGCACAAGGTCAGCAGATTCCTCTATGTCTAGGTAATGTATGCGGAGAATCCGACCATGCTGCTCCCAAACACTGCAGCAACAATCCAAGTCATTCAGTAGCAGTTTGCAGGGTTGCTGCTTCCTATGGCCCTCAAAGTGAGGTTGGCCATCCACTTGGATGATAGTCTCAGTAGGGTAATGGTAAAAATCCACCCTCCCAGTCCACCACGGTGGGGCCCATTGACACACGACCCCTTGCAGCAGTTTGTGCCCATCCCTTGCCTGCCTGACAAGCTCAATGACCTGCCTCTCAGTCTCATACTGCACCCTAGTTGATACATAACCAGGACAGAGCAGGCATCTTAGTTGTTCCCTTCTCCTCACCCCATTAGGTGTTCTCAAGTGAAGGTGCTGCGTGCCATGGGCACAATCAGCTGCTTTGAAAAACAGTTGTACTCCCTCTGCATTTGCTGCTAAAAGTTTGCCTTTGTAGACTGGCTGCAAACCATGGAGTACCAGTCCAGGGTTTAAATCCTGGGTTCCCTCCAGAGCTGTGGCTTTCCAATCTAACCAGGGTGCCATCTTCTCGCTTGCATGCAGACTGTAGCATCTGGGCTCAGAGATCCTGCAAAGAGGACAACCAGGCAAGAATTCATTGAGATCATGCGCAAGCTCATGCCCATGGCTAGGGCAGCCATGGCTGCTCGGGGGCTTCCAGCTAGGTTCTCATATGATAACAACAGGATCCAAGAGACTGCCTCGGTGCGGCAGCTAGGGATGCAACATGGGGAGAAGGTGCCTCTGGGCAAGTACATGCCTGACTGCCACAAAGTGATTGAGCATGTGTTTGCCCAGCTCAAGCCCATTGTGACTAAGGAGCTGTATGCAACAACAGGGCTCCAGAACCTAACTCCAGCTGCAGCACAATCCTTGGTGGAGACATGCTTCTTTCGTGACATCAAGCAAGAGAAGATACAGCAGGATGGATTGACCTGCCCTGTTACTTATTTTGTAGTGATGACAGATGAGGATAGGATGGCAGTGGGTCCAGATGGATTGTACCACAGGGGCAGTGGTGGGGATTGGCCCATGCATGGGGATAGGTGATGCGAAGGAGGCAAAAATGGGGGTGTGCAGAAGTGCTGCTATGTGGCCAGGACATATTGCATGTGACCTGTCAACCTAATATGGCAATGCATCGTGAGGTTGTGATGTATCTGCAGGCTCAAGGTATGCAACTGCTACAGCCAAAGGGGGGTAGCTCAATTGGTAGAGCAGAGGACTTCGAATCCTCAGATCCGGTGTTCGAGTCCCGGTCTCCTCGCCGCCCTTAGCCGGGGCCTCTCAAGAAAAAGGTTACAGGTATCCGCGTTGTCTTGAGAATGGATTCGTCTGTTCGATGGGCTAACGGTCAGATCAACTGGGCAACACCGTCGCCGCAAGGCCGTCCGATGAGTCGTTTCGACTTCCGGTCTTGGACCCGGACGTTAAAGATCGTTTGTTTTGTTTGTACTGCTAGTACTTCTGTAGGGTACTGCACTTCGAGCTGCACGAGGGACTGCACTGTTGGTCCCAGTGTTACGCTGTAATATATCACAGTTGCAAATGCAACTATTGCACGTGCTTGCCGGGTCTATTGGGCTGCTTCTTACTGCTGCTCGGCGTAACCTCGGCTTCGCCATCGGACTCGGCTGCCAGCTACCAGGACAGCAAAAAGATTCACCCCATCCCTGCTGTATAATGCTGCATGCCATCGGCGCGCACACTACCCAGATAGCGTACCTGTGAAGTGCAACTGTCTTGAGCTGCTGGCTGGACGTAGGCGCTCCTTAAAGTAGGTTTCTCAGCGCTTCCACAGCTGTGTTATCAGTCGTAGGGCTGCTCCTACAAGAAGAAGAGAACCACAGCTGCATAAACATCCAGCTCATGCCATAAACACTGCTTGCATGCCTGCGTCCTCTTGGTAATGCAAATGTCTTCAGACCAGCACAAGGTAGCTTAGCCATGAAACGTCGCCTCCAGCCAAAGCGTGCATTGTGAGGACAGTGCTCCAGAGTAAATTTAGACACGATAGCAGACTATCCGTACATTCATTGAAAAGCCTTTCTGCTGCTGTCTCCATGCAGGAACATAGAGCAAGGGCAAGCACATCGGCAACTGCACCATCAGGAGACAAAGACAGGAGGCAAACAGGTGCGGGCTGCAGTAGCCAGTAAGCAGTCTATGATGGTAGAAACAGATCTCTGTATCGATGCGCATGCACGCCAGGAGAGCCAGCAAGAAAACCTTCTGAAGATGGCACTTCCTGTGAAATGCACAGCCTTAGTCAGCTGCTTAATCACAAATTTGTTACACTCACACACCTCTAACCACCAGTTTTGGTTGCCTTCAAATCGGCTTCTCATACGTGATGCTATTGCTCTCTGATTGCAGGCCTCGTGTCACTCATGGTGTACCACAAGCTCAGTTTGAGAGCACTTGCTCTGTCCTGCTTTCTCCTAGCCCATGCTGATCTCACATTGGCCGTACAGATATACAACAACAGTGTCCCAAAGGAAGACAAGGAAACAGTAGCAAATGTCAGGGCCTTCATTAGCAACAATGGTGAGAAGTTTCAGGAGACTGGGAGTGTTGCCAACCGTCCTCATCCACCCAGAGGCAACAAGGTGCCAGATGATGTGGCCATGGAATGCTCCAAGGCATTCAAGAAGGGCTACAGTGCACCCCAGTCCAACATCACTGAGGGCGGGCAGCAACAAAATATCCACCATTGGTACACTTCCATTGACCAGGCATGTGTCAAGGACCCATACCTAGCCTATGTATGCGACCATTACCACGTCTCTCCAAAGAACCTCCTACGCAGAATGTATGAGGTGGACCCCAACCTCACACGACGCCGACTGGACATCAAAATGGAATTAACAGCAGAGCAGAAAGCAGCACGGAAGTATGTTGCCTATGACCTCTACCAGTTGTGGCTCCACACAGAAAACTTCCTGCAGTCAATCTTCTGGATAGATGAAGTAACTATCTGGTTCTGCCCCCACTACAAACACCACAGCATCAAGGTATACTGTGATGCTCACGATGCAGAGGTGGACCATGTCATTCACAGCCCACTGTTCAAGACAAGTGTCAAAAAGAATGAGAAAATCGTGGTCAGAGCACTATGTGCTGTCAACATGCTGCTAGGCCCATTCTTCTTGGAGTTCACTACTGGTACCACTGCCATACAGAGGCGACACATTGAACCCTCCGACAAGGTTTACAAGGTGAGTGGGGAGAACCAAGACATGCCGTCGGTGTCGACAGCAGCTGGGGACTGTTACAGGGACTTCAATAGCCTGCCTAGTTGAGACTTGTATGACCAAACATTTCCATCCTGCACCCAACTAACATCAGCAAATGCAGGGCTTAATGCAATAAAGGCCCCCTCTTTAGCTACTGCTTTATGCACAAGGTCAGCAGATTCCTCTATGTCTAGGTAATGTATGCGGAGAATCCGACCATGCTGCTCCCAAACACTGCAGCAACAATCCAAGTCATTCAGTAGCAGTTTGCAGGGTTGCTGCTTCCTATGGCCCTCAAAGTGAGGTTGGCCATCCACTTGGATGATAGTCTCAGTAGGGTAATGGTAAAAATCCACCCTCCCAGTCCACCACGGTGGGGCCCATTGACACACGACCCCTTGCAGCAGTTTGTGCCCATCCCTTGCCTGCCTGACAAGCTCAATGACCTGCCTCTCAGTCTCATACTGCACCCTAGTTGATACATAACCAGGACAGAGCAGGCATCTTAGTTGTTCCCTTCTCCTCACCCCATTAGGTGTTCTCAAGTGAAGGTGCTGCGTGCCATGGGCACAATCAGCTGCTTTGAAAAACAGTTGTACTCCCTCTGCATTTGCTGCTAAAAGTTTGCCTTTGTAGACTGGCTGCAAACCATGGAGTACCAGTCCAGGGTTTAAATCCTGGGTTCCCTCCAGAGCTGTGGCTTTCCAATCTAACCAGGGTGCCATCTTCTCGCTTGCATGCAGACTGTAGCATCTGGGCTCAGAGATCCTGCAAAGAGGACAACCAGGCAAGAATTCATTGAGATCATGCGCAAGCTCATGCCCATGGCTAGGGCAGCCATGGCTGCTCGGGGGCTTCCAGCTAGGTTCTCATATGATAACAACAGGATCCAAGAGACTGCCTCGGTGCGGCAGCTAGGGATGCAACATGGGGAGAAGGTGCCTCTGGGCAAGTACATGCCTGACTGCCACAAAGTGATTGAGCATGTGTTTGCCCAGCTCAAGCCCATTGTGACTAAGGAGCTGTATGCAACAACAGGGCTCCAGAACCTAACTCCAGCTGCAGCACAATCCTTGGTGGAGACATGCTTCTTTCGTGACATCAAGCAAGAGAAGATACAGCAGGATGGATTGACCTGCCCTGTTACTTATTTTGTAGTGATGACAGATGAGGATAGGATGGCAGTGGGTCCAGATGGATTGTACCACAGGGGCAGTGGTGGGGATTGGCCCATGCATGGGGATAGGTGATGCGAAGGAGGCAAAAATGGGGGTGTGCAGAAGTGCTGCTATGTGGCCAGGACATATTGCATGTGACCTGTCAACCTAATATGGCAATGCATCGTGAGGTTGTGATGTATCTGCAGGCTCAAGGTATGCAACTGCTACAGCCAAAGGGGGGTAGCTCAATTGGTAGAGCAGAGGACTTCGAATCCTCAGATCCGGTGTTCGAGTCCCGGTCTCCTCGCCGCCCTTAGCCGGGGCCTCTCAAGAAAAAGGTTACAGGTATCCGCGTTGTCTTGAGAATGGATTCGTCTGTTCGATGGGCTAACGGTCAGATCAACTGGGCAACACCGTCGCCGCAAGGCCGTCCGATGAGTCGTTTCGACTTCCGGTCTTGGACCCGGACGTTAAAGATCGTTTGTTTTGTTTGTACTGCTAGTACTTCTGTAGGGTACTGCACTTCGAGCTGCACGAGGGACTGCACTGTTGGTCCCAGTGTTACGCTGTAATATATCACAGTTGCAAATGCAACTATTGCACGTGCTTGCCGGGTCTATTGGGCTGCTTCTTACTGCTGCTCGGCGTAACCTCGGCTTCGCCATCGGACTCGGCTGCCAGCTACCAGGACAGCAAAAAGATTCACCCCATCCCTGCTGTATAATGCTGCATGCCATCGGCGCGCACACTACCCAGATAGCGTACCTGTGAAGTGCAACTGTCTTGAGCTGCTGGCTGGACGTAGGCGCTCCTTAAAGTAGGTTTCTCAGCGCTTCCACAGCTGTGTTATCAGTCGTAGGGCTGCTCCTACAAGAAGAAGAGAACCACAGCTGCATAAACATCCAGCTCATGCCATAAACACTGCTTGCATGCCTGCGTCCTCTTGGTAATGCAAATGTCTTCAGACCAGCACAAGGTAGCTTAGCCATGAAACGTCGCCTCCAGCCAAAGCGTGCATTGTGAGGACAGTGCTCCAGAGTAAATTTAGACACGATAGCAGACTATCCGTACATTCATTGAAAAGCCTTTCTGCTGCTGTCTCCATGCAGGAACATAGAGCAAGGGCAAGCACATCGGCAACTGCACCATCAGGAGACAAAGACAGGAGGCAAACAGGTGCGGGCTGCAGTAGCCAGTAAGCAGTCTATGATGGTAGAAACAGATCTCTGTATCGATGCGCATGCACGCCAGGAGAGCCAGCAAGAAAACCTTCAATAGGGCAGGGTTACATTTGCGCTGGTGACGAGGTAGTTACCCTTGGCGGGCTGCCTATTCAGAGGCCTAGGCAAGATGGCTCCCAAAGCATTTTGTTCTACCCACTAAGGCAAACTTACAGCATGGCAGACCGGCACCTCAGCCTGCACCAGTCCAGCGGTTGGAGGATGGCGATGAAGGCCTAAGACCCCAGCGGTTGTTCCAGCTCCAGGTTGCAAGCAGGCTATCTTCAGTCCAGGATTGCTAGTGTTCACAATAGCTCAGAGTGTGTTCAGCACGTGCATGTTGGGGAGAAATGCAACAGACGCCTTTCTGAAAAGGACGCAGTCCAGCCGATCACACCATGTGCATATCGCAAGGGGGGCAATCCGGGGAAGCATGTGGCCTTGCCCATAAACTATGCACCAAAGCAAGTAGGAACATGATAATAGGAAGCCAATCAAGGCAGGCACAGCTGCAAATTGCCCTGGTGACCTCTGCCCTGGTTACAATTCAGTTCAATTCGCCCAACTCCGCAACCGGGGTCGTGCGTGGAATAGGGCATAGGGTTCGCTAGGGTATTGACTACCGCTGCCCCGCCGACCGCGGCGATCCGTGCAGGGTTTAGGATTCTCACTAATCTCACCGCAATTGTAACCCTGCCCTATTGAGTTCCAGTTCCCGGGAACTTCGCCGCACTTCCACCGCCGAGTTCCCGCGACCCCGGCTCCCGGTTCCCGCCCCCTCCAGAACCCAGGACCCGGTTCCCGTGAGTTAACTTTAATTACCGTCCTGAAGCCGGTTCCAGGTTCCGGTTCCAGGGCAAAATGTGCTCAGTTCCGTGGTTCCAGCGATGCCAAACATGTCAGCTCCTGGTTCCAGCCCTGGGCCACCCTCTGGCCAACATGTCACATGCTGGTTCCAGCAAGTTTATTACAAAGTGTAGAGTGCTCAACTGAGTGCAAGAATAGCATTTTCCATTGTACAATTGGTTGTAATAAGTACAAATCATCGCTGGCTTCTGGGGCTTCGCCCCAGACCCCACCGGGGGGGCTGTTCCTCCCCCCTGGACCCCCGCCTCCTGCTTGGGTCCATGCTGCGCATCGACATGGCATGGTCTCCCCCAGAAAAGTTTGGTTCCAGAGGCCTTGTTCAAGTCTAGTTCTGGTTCCAGAGGAGGTTGTGGAACCGGCTTCAGGACGTTAGAGTTTTTAGACGTTCTGGTCCTGGACCCTCGGAACATCGTCGCTCTAGTGACCAACAGGCCCTTCGCGAAGCGGGATTTTTGCAAGTGCATAGGCGCCACCTGGGGCCAGCCGAATATGTGCGTTGGAAGCCTCAACAAGCACGCAAGGAGACCTGCTGGCGAGTGCATGCTGTAATCAATGCATTTTTTGAGATATTTGCTTCAAGCAGATATTGCACGAACTTACATCTGACCGCGCGCATGTCGTTCTTTACCTAAAGGAGAAGAGCACACAAAACTGAAGTCCGTGAACTTGCGGGATGCAAGAACACCTTCAGTACTCGTGATTGCTCGCCTCCTATAGAAAACTGCTTGCTAAATGATTCGGTGTCGAGGTTCGGAAAGGGGCATCCCCCCTCTGCTTCTATTAGTCCTAGCGTGTTGGGCAGGGCTCGGGATAGAGGGCAACACGCCGGGATGGGGTGTTGCTTCCCGAATACCTTGCCACTCAGGAAACAGTTCAGAAAGTGGTCCATGCTACAGAGCAAACTCTCCAAGTTTGTGTGCACCAGGCAGCAGCCCCTACTACTCACACGGCAGCTGCTCTAAACCAGCCCCTTTTAAGACAGTTCAACACACCGTTGTTATATGGCATGGAAATAGTCTCCATGCGGCCTGGGTCCACGGGCTGAGAAGAAGCAAGAGCGAAGAAGACCCATGGCGTAACAACGACCATCGGTTCGAGCAGCATTTGAATTTAACGGGGCAAGCCTGTCCAGCAGCGTTCAAAGATGATTTACACAGCAGCAAGCTTTTCAGTGAAGCGCCAAGGAAGCAAAGTACAGTTCTCTCTGACCAGGAGCAGCGATCCTGCCAGCCATCTCCGTGTCAACAAGGCAGCCGGGGAACGGCATGGTCGACCGTAGGAACTGTCAAGGAAGCACCTTCATGGGCCGAAACGATGGCTGAGAACAGCAATCAGCAGGGAGTAGGCAAAGTCCAGCAGGAGCACACTCGCCATCCTTGGTCTGGAGTTGGAATGACCAGGTCAGTTGCAGGCACAACCAAGGCAAAATTGAGGGACACGAGTATCACTGCCCATGCAGCAGCATGCACGATGGCAGCAAGGGTCAGAGTGATGGACCTCTTGCAAGGCAGGAATACCACAGCTGCCATCCATCAGTCCATTGCAGGGTGCAAAATTACTGCTGTATACCCTAGGGATGCATTAGTGAGGGGCCTCAATCCATCAGAAATAGCACGTTCTGCAGAATGCGAACTACCCGTGCGGGCGTGCCTGCTTGCTCATGTGCAGTATGCCTTCACAAAGCACACACAGGAAGCTCGCTGCTGCTTTGCAAAAATGCAGAAGGGAACCTCCCCTCGGCTGCAGGGAAAATGCTTGGACCCAGCTATTCAGTACATGCCAGAGGGGACCAAACAAGTAGGCACCTTCCCTGTGGGAGCAACTGCTGAAAGGAGCAGGGGAACCCAAGCTGAAGGCTGCCAAAACATTGCAATGCTGAATAGACAGAATACTGCAATCACAACCAGTACCATGAAAGGTCTTTGTGTGCTAGCCCTGGCAGCAGCCTCTCTCGCAGTGGGATACTTGAGTGTACTAACCGACACATCTCCAGTTACAGCCCTTGCTAGGCAGCACCTGCCAGCCACAGAAACTCCAAAGCTGACGCCTATTACTAAAATAAAGTCCAAACAAAAGCGAAGGCAAAAGAAAGCTCGGTCGAACCCTTTTGGATTGGAAGAATTCGAGCAGTGGCTGGGACGAGAGAAGCACCATGTCAAGCTCGCCAGGGCAAGGCAACTCAAGAGGGAATGGCAGCGTTTCAGAGGACGACTGGAAAGGAACCGTCGTTTAGCTCTATACACAAATAACAAAAGATGGCTACGGAGGAGGCCAACCACAATGCCTGAGGCGCCTGCATGCACGGTACCTCAAGCACCGTCACAAGCACAGCCAGTGTGCAATGCCCCCAAGAATTACAACAAACATCCAATGTGTGGAAGTATCGATAATGTGATAGGGCCGCTGACAAGGCAAGGCAAGGCTGAGTTAGCCTTAGAACCTAATGTGGCACTGAACCCTGGGCCCTTGGCCACTGATTATGCGATGACCCAGGATGAATCACCTTCTACCGGTGACTCATGTCAAGAAGCTCGGCCTGAAGTTCTCCAGCAGGGCAGCAACAGACACGAGCAACGCGGGGGCGGGCCAAAGAAGATGCCAGTGCGTAAGAGAGGCGGAGCAATACTGGCTCGACGCTTGGAGCTCGCTGTGCCAGGGCTAGCAGATAGCAGCTCGCCACATCCGAGGCAGACATGGGCTCTTCCCCGGGAAAAGCAACTCTATTGTGAACCGCAGAGAGAAGGTTGTTGTGGTATACACACCCTAAACGCAATGGCGGGCAAGCAAGCTCTTACCCCAGCGCAAGCCATGGAAGCTCTGCAACAGCAGCTCCCACGCTCGGCAGACGAGGGCAGGGACTGTGCTCCAGGCGGATGGTTTCGGATAGAGTCTATTTGCAAGATGTTGTACTACTTCACTCAAGAAGATGTCACCCTGGCGTTAGTTGTCCAAAATGCTGCATACACAGCGCCACAACCCCCACGTTATGCCAAATGGGAAGTCCTGCAGAATCACGCCCCTGCCGGATGCACAGCACTGTTCCTCCATAAACCAGACGGCCCAGGCCACTTCATATGCTGGCGTCAAAGCCCTGAGGATGGCAAATGGTATGAGCTGATTCCATCCCCTATGGTCAGAGACAGCACCGGGGACATGTTAAGGAGCTAACAGAGGAGGATTGGCTAAACTTCAAAGGGACGATGAGTACTACAGTGCGCAGGGACGCATACACGTCCAACACTACCTGTATGAAGCTGAAATCAGCCAGGAGAAGGGATATGCCTGAAACACATACAATGGAGTATGTCGACTTGCAAACAGTCACATTCCTTAGCGAGATTAACCAGCACAGGCCAGCTGCGGGTTGGATAAGAGAGGACTACCCTGGCCAAAGTTACCACTTACCACTCGGACCAATTGCTGGAGCAGCATCCATGCGGCCAAAAGTCAATAGCCTGACAGCCCCGGGAGCGTGCAGGCAGGGAGACCCTAAAGCAGCAATGGCAGAGAATCAAACAGTGATGGGGCCAGTAGGGCAGGATACAAAGGGGCAGCAATGTCCTATCAAGCGGAAGCACGAAATTGAATATGCAGATAATGGCAATAAAGGGACAGTTCTCAACAAGAAGCCACTCACCACGACTGGCATAAGGAGTCACGCCGGACTACCTATGAAAGGACCCATCCATGGCCATGCAAGCAGCATCCCACCCCAGGCGGCTAGTTGCAAGCAAACACAAAAGACAGGCAAGCGAGGACATTCAACTAGGCCCGACCTAGCAGTCCCAGAACTAGGAAACCAAAAAGATATACGCACATTCTTCAAGGCCCCTCAAGCTAAGGCCTTTCCAATATCCCAACTCACGAAGGCAAGTGAGGCACCAGAGCTCAGGAAAACACCAAAGAGAATGCGCCATCTGAATGGAGATGACTTAGCATGCACAGCATCAGAGTCGGTTGAGTTGGATAAAACACTAGAAACAGAGGAGCCGATTCCCGAGTCAAATCAAAGTGAGGCAACACGTTTGCAAGCAGAAAACCCCAGGAACCATGGAGGTGTAGAGCCCAGTGGGGCACTTGACAGGGAACAGAACTCAGCTAAATCAGACAATGAGCAGAGCACCTACGAGATACCAGCACAGAAGTTTCCCAATGTGACTGAGGCAGAATGGCAGGCCATACAAACCATCTGCAGGCAGCGAGCAGGACAGCAAGAAAAGGGGGAGGCTAGCTGGTGTGACCAGGCGCTGCCTACCACCGCTACTCACTAGTTCAGGGATGGGACAGTCTTCACAACGCAAAAGGAAGGGGGGTGCCAGGCACCAGGATAAGCCCCAGCCATGGAAAGTGCACAGCGTTTGCAAAAAAGGCATCCGCAAGCAGTATCGCAGAATCAAAGCTATCAGTGATTTGGAGAGCAAAGACTGGGCGGTCTCTGACCTCGAAGCCCTGAAGCAACTGCCACATTGTGAGGAAAGGCTGAAGGTATTAACAGTCAATGGCAGAGGACTGAGAACCAAAATCATGCTAATGCGGAAAGTTGCACAAGAAAAACCAGACATCATTGTGTGGACTGAGCATCACCTTGCAGCAGGAACTACAATGCCCAGATGGGTGCCAATCATGCTTCAAGGATACAGGTGGGGTTGTTCCAGTCTAGCAAACGTCCGAGGCCAGGCTGGGGTGGTCCTTGCAGTCCACATGGATCTGCTAGCAGGGACAGACATGCACACTGTTGAGGTGCCTGCCGCATATAAAGGGTACATCTACCAGGTTGAACTCAGGAGACACCAGTCACTTCCCCTTATGCTCAGTGGTGTCTACATGCCCACTGGCAATGGGGCTGCTGGTATTATCAGACAAGGTATCTATCAACACCTCAAGCAGACTCTGGCAGACTCAGCCCTTCATGTCCACATTGTGGCAGGGGATATGAATGCTGCTCTATATGGGACTGATCGACGAGAGGGATGCACGGGCCAACATGACCGAGCATACCAGAGATTTGTTCAGGAAAGTGGGCTACTGCCTTTTGACCACCAGCAAGCAGGAGCAGGTAGAGCCAAGACGTTCTACAGAACCAAAGAAGGACAAGACCTGGAAATAAGCAGGATAGACGACATTCTCACACATAGATCTTTTGCTACCAGGCCAGGAGCCACCGTGCACGCAATAGCAACCAGCGAGGTTAACACTGACCACAAAGCTCTCTGTGCACAAATCCCATACAACTCCCTTGGTCAACTGCCTCTGCCAGTCGTTGAGGAGCATGCACATGGATCCAAAATAGTGCTGGTCACTCCCATGTCTGCGGAAGATAAGCAGTCACTCAAGCTTGCTATGGAGAATGCATTTACGTACGACCTGCAAAGTTTATACCAAGACCTTACAGCAGAACTTGAGAATAATGTCAAGCCATATTGGGAAACCCTAGACCAGAACGGCATCACTATGCAGACACCCCAATGGGCGCACAGGGACGAGATGCAGGCGACAGTGAATGAGTTGGGGAACAGAGTGACTGATATCTTAAGCAAGGGACACCAACTTGCTTTGCAGGTCTGCACCACCCATGCAAAAGGGAACCACCAAGTTCAGCACTATCAGCTTCCCAGCACTGCCCGAGTGCGAAACAAGTATCTCCACCTTCAGAAAAGACTTAGGCAAATTCGATACGGTGGAGAGCAACTGTGTGATACAAAGGAAGATGGCATCCTGGTGCAGATGCTGCAGGAACAAGTATCAAAGCGATCTGAGCAGAACTCTGCAAGTAAGGAGGCTGAGGACCAGCTTAAGGAAGAGGAAGGCAAAGCACTTGAAGACAAATTGAAAGCATCCCTTCGGGATATTGACCAAAAGGACGCATCCTTTGTTATACAGAAACACAGGGAACGGCAACAGAAGCTTGCTGACAAAAACAAGAAACTGGGAAACAAGATGATGACTGGACAGTACAAACAGTCATTAAAACATGCTCTGCGAGTTCTCAAAGATGGTGACAGGCTGCTGATCAAACCAGAAGAAGTCATAGAGAAATGCCATAGAAGCATGATGGAGCATCACAATGCTGACCAGCAGGGATCGCCTAATGTCTCTGACGAGTCTGATTCAGCCAACATTGCAGACAACACGTACCCATGGGAAAGGAAAGGGGCCCTTGATCCCTTTACTTTAGAAACCGCTGCTCATGATGGTCCCTACCAGCAGGGCCTCCACAAGATGATACAGGACAGGGCTGCATTTGACAAATGTCTCAACAGCCTAAGCACAGGAAAGCAACCTGGTCCAGATGAAATCCCGAATGAAATCATCAAGGCTGCCCCAGCCCTGCTACAAGATTGCTTGCATCTGCTTATGATGGTGATGTGGGCAACATGGTGTACTCCTGATGGTTGGAAAGAGAGTTACACAGTACTACTGTACAAAAACAAGGGAACAATCCTAGAGTTGGAATACTATCGAAGAATTGGCCTGGAAAACACTCTGTACAAGTTCTGGACTAAAGTGGTACAAGGAGTGTTTGCGGCATACGCAGACAAGCATCGCATTCTAAGTCAGGAGCAGGGGGGCTTCAGGGCACATTGCAATACGATACATCAGCTTGAAGTGCACACAATGCTGCTTGAGGATGCCAGGTTGAATGGACAGGACATATTCACCCTCATGGTGGACCTTAAGGAAGCCTTTGACACGATAAACCACCAGAAAATGTACCAAATCATGCAGGATTTAGGGTACCCCAGTGACGCTGTGCAAGTAGTGAAGGGGTTGTATGCGAATGCCTTCACACAAGTAGTCACCCCATATGGGAACACGCCTCCCATCCAGGTCCAAAGAGGCACATTACAAGGAGACAGTTTGTCACCATTCTTGTTCATTCTCTATCTTGAACCCCTGCTGAGGTGGCTTTCAGTGGGGGCAAGAGGCTACCAGCCAGGGGTTTTGAAACGACACAGCGGGCTTGTCACCTTTGGCAGCAATGCATATGCTGATGATGTAACCCTGTACACAGGAGGACACAGCAATCTCTCATTGCAGGCGGATAAAGTAAGCTATTTTGCTTCTTGGGGCAACTTGACCATAAGTCAGAAAAAAACGATTGCTACCGCCGCGCTCTACAAAAGGCAACCCTCCAAACCCTTTGACAAGGTCCTTGTTCAGAGACTAATAAGCACAATCAAGATGCAGGGAAAGGCCATTGTTGCCCATGACCCAAAGGAGCCCTACAAGCTGCTGGGGGTGTGGTTTACAATGGATCTGAATTGGAAAAAGCAATTCCAAGAAACATGCAGCGCTCTGCGCAAGATGGCTGGTCACATGGGGAAATGCTACAATTCCCAAGCACAAAAGATGCTAGCATTGCAGACATGTCTCAAAGCAAAAGCCAGGTATCCCTTTCCCTTAATGTGTTATAACGAACGGGAACTAGCAGAGCTTGACCGAGTGATGGATTCAGTAGTGCGGATTGCATACAAACTTCCAAAGGGTACCCCAACAGCCATGCTCAGGGAAGATTTAGCATACGGTGGACTAGGCAACACATCTCTGACAGTGGCATACACAGCTGTGGCCGTCAAGAACTTGACACATGCCCTTGCTGAGGAGGGTAAACGTGGCCTTCTAACAAGGGCATTGCTCAGGGCACAGGTGCAAGCATATGCTAAGCCCTCAGCCGCAAAGGGAGGTTGGGTTCCCAACTATGCTTTTAGGCTGAGACAGCTCATTCAAGGGACACAAGCAGGGATATACATCTGGAAAGATGGAGAGGAGGTCTATCCCCTGCCTGCAACTGAGGTAGCTCAGACAGTGCTAGGCAACCTGGAGGAGTGGGAGCGCGATTCCACTCTACAGCAAATAAAGAAACCCCTCCAGGTGCTGCAAGAAGTAGGAGTCTACAGCATCAGCCAGCTAGTCAATAGCAAGGCCAACAGATTGCTAGGTGCGCCTGATGTGGCAAGAAAACTGGGACAGATAAATCTGGGCAAAAAGCACAAAAGGGCTCTTCAAAAGGTTCTCAAGTTTTTGGCTGACGCAGAGGACCAAGAGAAGTCCCCGGGGACTCCAGCAGAGCACGGTTACAAGGTAGACAGCAGACATGCCAGATGGCTGAAAATAATGGTTAGCAGAGAGCAAGGGCATATCCCAGTTCCTCCAGCAACCTTGGCAGACATATACGAGAGGGCTCCAGTTGAAACATTCAAACAAGAGTCCATGCTAAACCTGCAAGTTGGGAATCCAAACAAACGCAAAAGAGCTTTTGACCCTGGTTTTCGCCAATGTGACCCCCCTCAGACACAGGACGCAGATCAAGCAGGGGATTCAGACACAGAAGATGTTACTATCGCAATTAAAAATAGCACACAACTGGAGCCTGTTGATCCTGACCTGCTGGCAATTGCAGACCCAGAAACAGATGGCTACACGCTAACCAGAAAAGACAGGGCTTGGAAGATGCTCAGCCTTGGGGTGCCTGACGTCACCGTCTACAATTTGCTGGCTGCATTTAAAGACAAAGCGCAGGCCACTGGGCACACCAGGTTTGCAGGCAAGCACACGCAATGGAAAAGGAAAACACGACGGCTTCTGCAAAAGCAGATCCAATGGGAAGTCAATTGGGCACCCACCATTTTAGAGGGGTGGGAGAAAGACCTAGCTATGGAGAAGTTACGCTACAAAGCGCGCGTGATCAGACCGGCTACTGATGAAGACCTGAAATTGGCACCTGTGGTGTGCGAACATTGCCATCAGACTGATGACTCGGTCAAACGGTGCTTGGGATGCCAGAGAGGTTTTCATAAAACGGTTTGTGAGCTGCAGAAAGTGTGGCAAATGGAGAATTCAACGGGACTGCCGAACATCTCTCAATGTGAGCTCATCAATGACGCCGGGTACTGCTGGGAATGCCAGCGTTTTGACCCAGAGCTTGACGGGACCTCAAACTATCAAGCGAAAGTGGCGCCGTGGTATATTGAATGGGAGTCACACTACGAAGACGCGGATACAATGCGAGGGTTAGGATTTGCAAACCTAGTAGAGCGGACCATTAAAGGCAGGTCTCAGCCGCAGACTCACCAAACATGCCGACAAGCAAAAGATGCGGTAAGGGATAAAAATCTCCCCAACCGTGAGCGACAAGGAAATCAAGGGCCACGCCTGCACGCAACAATTGGAGAGGAATGTAGGCGGAAGTGCACGTTTGTTACACAGGATACCGACCCCCATGTTGATATCGTTGGCACAGGGGCATATGTGCTACAGCAACGAGAGGTGTACAGAAGGGCTCAGCTGTCTGGAGAAAAGAAAAAGGACTATCACCGACAAATGGTGACAGTGCATGACCCCACGGGCAGGACAGTCGGCATGATAACAACGGAAAGGCTTGCTCTGCTGTACCACAACTACACCCAAGTACTCGCCACCAGGCAGGAGATTGTTGCGAAGCTACAACCACGCTCGTTTCCAGAGGAAGTAGCTGCATTGTTGCGGCGTTACAAAGAGGGAACACCCATACCTGGCACCAAGCGAAAAGTAGATCTAAAGAATCACTGGGCAACCCCTCCAGGAGTGTACCAGATGCTGCAAGACGCCATCCCTCAGCTAAGTCAAGAAAGGTTTGCTAGCCCCCTCAACTATCACCCGGGCATGACAAAATATTGGAGTGCCTTTGAGATTGATCAGCTTTTTGGAGCATTGCATGATGCATACAAGTGCCGCTGGACAGGTCACTCAGTAGCCAATCCAGAATACGACTCTAAAGAGATGTACAAGGCTGTGTCTTGGGCGGTCCACTCAGCAGAGAACACTGGAACTCCCAGTGTCACAGTATTTGTGCTTCCTGCATGGACCGAGGGCAGCAACACGGCGTACATGAAATGGGTTCACAAAATGCCCCACACATGCAAACTACTGGCCACTGTTCCAAGGCGTAGCTTCAAGTTTATCCAGCAGCCACAAGCGACGACGGTGGGATTACCACCCGAGGACACAGGCCACCCCAAATGGGACATAAATATCCTCCTTGTAGCCAACAACAGGGGGTTTGAGACTTTGACCAATGGGGATGCAGCAGGCATGGCTAAAGAGCTCAAGCAGAAATTGATTCAAGCAGTTAATGAGCATGCTCACCCAAGTGAATTGCTCACCTGGGCAAGACTAGGTCATCACTGGCCTGATGGTCCCAGTGAGGAGTCAAGCACTAAAGACGGATCTGAAAATGAAGAAGAGATGGACACCAATATCTACAGACCACCAGCCAAGGTGCTGGCTTCCCCAAGTGATGCAGGCACAGCAGCCCTAACCTTGAATAACAGCTTGGCTGAACTCTTGCAGACAGCCTCGGAACAGCTCCAGCTCAACCAGCTCCTCCCACTTAAGTACGATTGGCGAAGCATGGTGTACACCGATGGCAGCCAACGTAAGACAGACATAGGGCCAAACGGCAGACAGACGGTCCAACTTGGGTCTGGCATTTATGTCCCAGCAAAGACAGGCACTGAGGAAGCGCAGTGCATCGGGATCCAATCAACAGCACCCACAAGGCACAATACTCCATACAGGGCAGAATTGGTGGGTATCCTAGGTGCCCTGCAGCAAGGATACTCAAGCATTATGACAGACAGTGTCAATTCAGTGCATGCAATTCGAGCTGTTATGTACTACCCAGCTCAGGTCCGGTATCACCGACACAAACATTTGCTTGAATTGATAAAAACAGCAATCATGACATTGGAGGGAGAGGTGCAGCTGATCAAGGTCCGGGGGCATGCAGGCATCCCCGGCAATGAATTTGCAAACGACATTGCTACAGCTGTGGCAACTACGGGGCGGGCAGACATGGATATGTCTCACGTTGAAAGTAACCACAGGCCGTACCAAGCATGGCCTATGCAGAAGGTTTGGGAGGAGGATGAAAACAGCGCCACTGGCCTGAGAGAGAGATGGCAGCAAGTGGAAAACCTAGAAGATGCACTCACCAACAGAGTGCAAGTAAAGGAGCTGAGACTGGGGACAGCCAAGACAGATACAATTTACTATCAAGCCATGAAAAGAACGCTGCCAGACATGGCCAGGCCATACATTGACAGTTGGACGACCATTGCAGGGGTGACAGAAGGAATGAAAAACACAAGGATAAAATATCTGACAGGCCAACTTCCCACGGCAAAAAACCTCAAGAGGTACAAGAAAAGGAAGAGTGACACATGCCCCTGCTGCAACAAGCATCCAGATAGTGGACACCATGCAGTCGCGTGGTGCCCCGGAATCATGCCCATGGTGCAAGACAAGCACAACACAGCAGTGCGCATCATCACCAATTACCAATTACCAAATGACCCCGTCAAAGCGGGGCGCCGGTGGGGGCAGCGCCACCCACAAGGAGCCAACTTAGGCTCCAACGGCATACTCAATTTCCTGTCCTGTCATCACCAAGGCTATCGCGAGTGGCGACCGCGGGGCTGATAGCATTGTTTATAACGACGGTGGCAACGCTGCCAAATGGGCACGTTCAGGAGCAGCGCACCTGCACAAGACAGTCGGTAACATCCCGGCCGATCTGCTATCCAACGCACAGCTGAAAGCAGCCGGCTCTCGGCCCGACATTGTCCTATATCGACGCAAGTCGGTAAGACGGACCCCAGAGGGTCAATGGAT
Source organism: Pseudopediastrum boryanum (assembly GCA_963556185.1). NCBI lineage: Eukaryota > Viridiplantae > Chlorophyta > Chlorophyceae > Sphaeropleales > Hydrodictyaceae > Pseudopediastrum > Pseudopediastrum boryanum. The sequence goes on along the minus strand of OY744510.1, from coordinate 4,541,146 downwards.
GACATCTCAGACTCAAATTACGCTTATTGAGGTCAAGTACACAAGGGACACTGACCCCAGCAGGACACACCAAGATCCATATCAACAGCATGAGAGATTATATCAGATACTGCGACAAAGGCACCCCTCAGCCATTACAGAAAGGAAGCCCATCATTTTGGGAGTTGCAGGAGCAGTATATGCAGAAGCTACGGTGAGGCAGTTGGAGTCCCTTGGAGTGAAAGGGAACCTGTTACGAAGCTGCATACACAAATTGCAAAGGCATGCCATTCAGAGTCTCCATGAGATCTGGAAAGCACGACAGGAACGCATCAGGAAGAAGCAGGTCAATCCGTCTCAAAACAGGGCCCCGGTGGAGGGGCATTTCAATCTGGGTGGCCGGGGGGGTGAGCCTTGGGTGGGGGGTTGGGGGGGACGAGAGGGATCAGGGCGGGGGAGCTAGGAGGGCACAGAAGCGTGGAGAAGGGTAGGGCAGGCGAGGCCACCCCTTCTGGGAGGATATGGTGTAGGAACTGAAAAGTGAGGTGGGTGGGCTGGAGGTTGTGATTTGAAGAGCCATGACATAGTGGTCGTGTTCAGGAGGCGGGTGCCCTCACTGTAGTAAGCCTACTTCCTTAACTGTACGCCGCTCATGGTGGAGCGAGCGTAGATGTAACAATGTAACAATGTAACCTGCTGGCCGCTGCTACGGATCCCAGGCGGTTTGGGAAGTCGAATCGGCGGGAAAATGACTAAGTTACCGAGACCCATTTGCCCATATTCCGGTTGGAATTTGACTTACCGCTAAGGTCCGGCCCTAAGGGCCAGCCAATAATACCAACCTCCAGAAGCGTTGGAGAGCCGTCAGAAGTTGTTGACTTTTCTGTGAAGTTGTAAGAAGCTGTATCAACTAACTAGTCGCGATGAAGGATGGAGGGGGGGACGTCACCAAAACATGCCTCCATCAATACTCCACTCGCCGCCTTTCGTCTCGGGCAACGAGCATCATTCGCACATGAGTGCTCGTGAGCAACCAGACTAGAGGACTACGGTAGCAAGCCCGCAATCATTCAGACACTGGCGGCCACGCTGGCGGCCTAAGCGGCCAGGCTCGTCCACCTGGTAAGATTGTACCGTTCTCTCAGCGCTAGCTGGTGCACTTTCCTGTAAACGGAGAGATCACAGAGTACTAATACGTAAGGCAAGCAGAACTCATACCATTTGTTCCTCAGCCACCATGGTGCCACATACGGGCCCCCTGCAAGGCTTGCCCATGGCAGTACCAACTACGGACCCATACAAACTCGACCCACTTGCCCACTCATGCCCTCTTTCAACTCGCTAGCACAATTAACTGTGCTTTATGGAGGTCGGCAGAACGCTTGCATAAATAGCACATACCTACAATACAAAGTACTTTCAACACTTTATGTCCAGTAGTTTTACCCATGCCGAATGATGGCTCTCCGCCCACGACGACCCTGACTTTCCCCTGAATAGCTGACTGCTGTTGGGAGTCCCTCAACACCCAACAGACTGAACATATTTAAGATGTGCTGCACTGTGACAGTTCAGCCAGCAGCAAAGGTGCCTAAAAACGCACACTTATGCTCAGCGCTGCAACAAGCTTGCACACTTTTTCCCACGCGCTTCCTTGATCCCTATTACCCATGCACTGACCATAAACAAACGCAAGATCCAGCAGCAACAAGTCACCAACACAGGTACACAAAAAATTTACGCAGGCATGATGAACGGTACAAAAAAGCCACACACTTGAAAGCACTCAGGAGCTAAGCATAAGCATCCGGGCTAAGGGTCTCCCACCAAGAGTAACCCCCATGTGAGAATGTGTATGCTTCACACATCTGAGCAACATGCATCAAGTACCCTTCACCTGAGCGCACATTCCAGAGAAAGACGTATGCCAACAGCCCAATATAATCTCTCCAGTCACCATGTCATCTTAGAGACACCAAGCATGCATATCTTCAGGAGCCTGCACCCCATAGAGAGTGTGACAGACTCCCTATGGGGAGCAATGGCATCACACACAGCCAAAAGATAGACCTAACATGTGCAGGTGAACACTTGTGGGGCAGTTAAACCACGGAGCTGCCTGTGACCTGGTCAAACATTCTGGCTGCACATGTGTTGGTCATACCAGTGGTTGCTTGCTGTCCACAGCTCAGGAGCCGCCGGAAAAGCCGGCCCGGACCTGCAAGTCAGTCCCTCAGCCTGGTGCAGTCACTGCGCACCAGTTCACGCCTCCCAGAGTCAACATGTAGCATGCTTAACATGTACGCAAACAGGCAGTCACACGACCTTACCAAAGCTCATAACTCAAGACTTCAGCCACGCTGCCATAGAGGGCTCTGCTACCGCAGACCACCTGCCTTCACCTAGATGACTGCACAGATGCACAACGCCTGCCTCACAAGCAAGTTGCCATGCTTTCTTTATTTGCCTGCAGTCTCCTTTGCTTTCATCCCATGTACCCCCTCCCAAGGCCACGTGGTTGCCCTCCAAGCTCAGCATAATTGCCAAAGAACCAACAGCTCCCAGTAATTCACAAGCTGCACAAATCCAGGGACCTCAAAACCCCACTGGCCATGCCGCTAAAGACATCCATGAGCGCGGTCTTGATGACTTCCAGCCTGGAATGCACAATGCCAACACCGTGATGGCCGCCCTCCATATGCTCTCGGCTCCACTACATGTACTCTAGGCATTCTTCATGTGCATCTTGTCATGGGGCTAGTAACAATCACCAAGCTTTAATAACCGTGCCCAACAGCATGGCGTTTCATCCCACTTGCAGCCTCTCATCACTGCAAGAAAAAGCCTTATGCCAGGCGCCAGGTGAATTAATAGCAGCAGCATCAGTGTTACAGGGATTGGTACAGCCGACAGCATCAACAATGCAGCTGCAACAGAGCGCCGCCACGCAGTGGGACACCTGAGTTATTATCACAACTCTTGGAATGCCATGGCTGAAGTGCCATAGGCCCCGGAACAGAAACATGTATGGGCAGGAAACAGCAACATGGAACACGAGACGCGGAAATTCCTTGCATACGCAAAATGTGTGTTTAACAGTGCATGCCTAAGCATGATGTCCACCAACAACGGAAATTGGCTCCGCTGGGCGGAGAGTATGCTATATAGCAAACAGCTGACTCTTGCCGGGAGTCAGCTGTCACCACTGAACCCTGTAGAGTGACTGCCCAGTTAGGATAGGCCAAACCACCCAACTCATTCTGCACTGCCACAAGGGGGTTAACAACATTCCCTCCTACTGGTTGGTAAGTATGAGGCTTGTAAGCACAGCTGAAAAGCCTGTGTTGATAAATAAGAACCCCGTCGGCTAGACCTCAACTGCAGCATGCGTCATGAACCTTTTTAATCAGCTGGAGACTACATTTCCCCATATCCTTGAATGCATGCTCCTTTGGACCATGATCTGAGCCAGAGTCCAGACTCCAACTACAAGCCAAAACTTATCAAGTACACAGTGCAACTTCTCCTTATCAGTTTTGCCAGCTAACACCTGGCATTTGAACATGCATCACACCAAATACTGCTGGACCAGACATAACGCAGACACACACAGGATGTTGGCAGGAAGGTAGCAGTAACAGAGGCGCAGGATGCGAAGCACCACTGTTAGTTGAAATGTCGCAAACATCACCAGTACAAGAGCGACGGACATGCCCACTGGAAGTGCTGCCTCAAAACTGATTTCACCAGCACAGGAGCCGCTGACACGTCTCCAGGCCCATGTTGCCAACCTTCAGTGCCACTCGCCCACTGATAACTATTGCTTTGTTGTCTTCCGGCTGTCTCGTCACCGTCCTTAGGCAAATGCAGCCACAGACGCCATACGCTTGGAGCAATCGTGCTTCTTGAAACAATTTATTGTGTCATAAGAGTGAAGTCCCTTCCCCCGTCAAGTGGGCCCAAATGGCGGTATGAGCAGGCTCATGTCAACTGTGTTGACATTAGATGACATGGGCTTGTCAACCTCTGTAAGCAAAGGAAACACCAAGAGGGCTTGCCTCCATGCCAATAGACAGTACAAAGAAGCAGAACCACAGGCTGCCTAACATGAATAGTTTGCCAGCACAGAAACAGATCTACAGCAATAGGCAGTTGCTACCAGCAGAAAGCAGGAGCTTATCATGTTTCCTATGTGAACATGAACATATGATACTAGCGCCCAACAGCAACCTAAGAAACTCAGGCATGGCCTTTGCCGCTCAGAAAGACGACGGCTTCCAGTACCCGCATGCATCAAGCAAATAACACATATGGGATACCATGGAAGAACAAGCCAAAGGGCTCAGATGGTGCATGTCCAGGTCCCCAGCCACCTTCCAGTATGGGGAAGCTTGTGTTGGGTACTGGCTACCCTACCAACTCTGCAGCATGTGCATCTATGCAAGAACATGGGATCTAGAGCGAACTTGTGTCTCTAATTCCACATGCTTGACAGAACTTGCCCAATGCTTGGACAGTGCAAGGCTCTTCCAGAGTAAACTACGCCCTACTGAAACAGGTGCCAAGGGCACTAGCCTGGCTACCTAGCCAGGCACTAGGCAGTGCAGAAAACCCTAACAGCAAGAGCCCACATGGCCATGTATGTATGTTCCTGCCATCAGAAGATGGACTAGGCAGCACAAATAAAGAAGCATGCAACGTCTGTGCACAAATGCAAGGGAACCTTCACTAGGGCCTTAAACATGAAACACCAAGGCTTTGTACACACAACTATGGATGTACTGCATAGAAACACCCAGACTAGATTTTTAGTCCCTTCTCTGCAATGTACCCCCATCTCAAATGGGATACCAAGTCGTACTGTTGGCATTAGATTACATTTCCCTAGTAAGTGCATCGCGCAGACTGCATAGCTCTGCTACTGCCGACACTGAGAGCTCTAGAGCCATACCCCATGTCATGCATGACACACACGGAGCATATAAAGGTCCAACTGCCCTTCATGGCTGCATCAAAAGCTGGGCAAATGGCCAGCATCGACCTCCACACGACCACACTTATTACAAAGAAACAGCTGAAGTGCTCTAACCAGGATGCCCCTGCAAGCATTGCTGGCACTTGCACACATTTTGACGCACCCTTGCATCCGCCAACTGTATAACGCCTAGCAATGCTTTCAGCAGTCATGCCAATAGCATGATTAAGCTCGTCGACATAGTCGACAATATGTTTAGACTTCACGCACCCATACAATATGGGGTATGCGGGCATTGCACGGCCACAGCCTCCTTATCCCTGATCTCCACACCTCTGGCATGAGCAAAGCTGCACAAAGAGACCGCTACAAGATCAATAATATCTGCCAGAAAAGGTGCTTACCAAAGCGCAGGCTGATATTCTGCAACTGTCTGGCAACACTGGACGGTAATTCAACAGGAGCCGATGAGAGACCATGTTGTGCTTTCTCATTCAGAAACACACGCAAAACTGGGCTGAATAGGACGGATGGCAAAGGTCTGCGAGCTTGCAAGCGCACTCATGTCAAGCGAGCGCCCGCATGTGATGCAAAGGGGTATACTGTGTCTTATGAAGTATGTTGCTTATTCCATGTGCAGCTCTCACAACACCTGCACGAACACAAACAAGCGAGACACTGCATGGCATACCATGCAGATGCTCCGCACTTCTAACCAATTCATGACACAGAACTCAAAGACCATGCCTACAATGTGATAGTGTGTCCACCTCAGATACGACAGGTGCAATTGAGAGAGCAAGTGGTACATGTCAACACTTACCGTGCGCACGCTCTCTCTACACAGAAGTACCATACACACATTATTCTCAACCCTATATTGGCTGTTTCACAGAGATGCCGTGTAGAATGACTCTCAGAACCATAAGTGTTGACCTACAGAAAGCAAGCACAAAACCCAGCATCCCCCGCCAATCTGCTCACACCCGGTACGTCATAAACACATCCCACAAAATCTTCAGAGTCCATATGGAAGCTCATCCTGAAGAAGCTTTCCCAGTGCAAACCCGCCGCACCAAGTACATGTGCATGCATGCAAACAACACAAGTACCTAGTGGCCTATCCCACCCCCAGTACACCCAACCATGTCTTCATGTCAGAACGCACGACCACAAGCACTCCCCTCTTTTCAGGATGCATGCTTTTGCCCCACAAGGTACGCAGCTTCCACCCCACAACGGCACCCAGAACATTGATCTTCAACTTTGGCCTCAAACAGAGGGCAATGGCACTGACATACTAGGATCAGCTACAGAGGCTGAATGAATTAGCAAGTTTTCAAGGCATACATGGTACTGCTGGTGATGGCAATGACCTGGTGCTAGATGACATGCACAAATGTACATGACATGCATGCATGTACAAAACTAATCCCAGGTGATGATTTACCCCCCTAATCCAGTCCCCAGGGGTCAGTGACCGTCACTCATACGCTGAAAGCCTGCCTTCTGAACGCGCTAAACTTTGCAGTCAATTCAGGGAGCATGCACTTTTGCATCCTTAATCACAAAAACTCCTCCTGCTGTTCATGGGTTGCTCCATTTTTTCCAGCTCCTCTTGTTGCATCAAAAAGGAAGCAGCTTCAAGAGACATGGACCAGTCCTGACCCATCCAGAACACGCCCATCAGCAGAAAGAGCACAAGTGCAGGTTACAGTACACCTAAACACCAAAAACTGCAAACCACCCAACAACATTGCTTATCCGGACTTGGCCTCTGTCATGGACAGAGAAGATGCAAACATGACGCACTGGTATTCTGTCATTAGAAAGTCCTACAGAAATCTGGCATGATGCACACAATGCAACTCTGTAAACAGCCAGACCATTAGAACGGAACAACCACTTGCTGAACACCAACTGTCAGCCGACACATACACTTCACCTCGTAGGCCTACCTTGCGCAGTGAACTACGCAGCGTTCCATATGCCTGTCGTATGCTTGGGTCTTCTTTGGGGCAAAAAAGTATGCTCATCTCCACCCTCTCAATTGCTCTCAATTGTCTATCATTCAAGGGAAGTACCCTGCATGCAGGCAATTTATTATGTTCTTACATCCAAGCTGTGCTTCACCTCCTACATGCGTACGACCCCAAACAAACCGAGATTGCAGAGCAACAAGTAGACTTGCCCCATTCGTGTAGCTGCAAGCATTTTGGCACAAGTGGGCCGCTTGTAAGGTACCCATCCAGGAGGGGCTAAAACCTGACACTGGACTGAGGCACTACATCTGGAAAAACACAGGCTTCCCTGGCCTGCCATGGTGCATGGCACTAATGCTGCCTTGCTCCAGATACAAGAAAGAAGACTGAGAGTGAAACTGGAACGCACTCCCCCTCATATTCCTGTGCTCAGCTAGTTGTTGCTGGTGACCTCAACTGTGCTTTTTATTTCAGCAGACCCCTTGCATGGGCCCATGTGCACTCCAAAAGACCAAAGTCTGGACCCCTAAAAGACGGGAATGACCCATGTGCATAGAACGCAAGCTATCCGCTGAGTGCCACATGCTGACTGCTTTGAAGGGCAAAACCCCCTGCAACTCTCAACCTTCAAAATCTTGATGCAACCTTCAAAATACAGCAACATGGTGTGGCAACTCAAAACCAATTTTGCATGCTTGAGCGTCCAGCCCAACCCACGCCTTGTTGCTGAGCAAGGACTTTGAGATAAGCCTTGTTAGACCATCTTCTATGTTTATAATCACCCGCGCCATCATTACAGTAGCAGTTCCCTTACTACTGTTGGAAAGAATAATCCTGCTGACAGCAGCGGCTCTTTTTGCGAACAGTACAACAAACCTTGCTCAGATCCAATCCCCAACCAGAAACAAGCATCTATAATAGACGCATCTTTAAAGAAGAGCCATGATGTGCACCCACTATTCAAGTGCATGGGTGCAACTGGCCAGTGCACACCCCCTGGTCAAAACCCCTTCAGTGCAAAACAACTATACATGCTAGTTTGCCATCATGCAAGACAAATCTGCATGTCAACTTCCCACACGACATTTAATACCCTGGCTGCCAAGTAGTGCCAAGCCTGACCATCAACCACAAACTGGCAACGTGTCAGTATGCTACACAAAAAAGTTAGGCTGCAGAAATTTACTGCCTATCAAACTGTAGGTGCTGCAGATTCCCTTGCAGAGACCCATTGAGTTGTTTTTTGTACCTTCATGTGCAATAGCCCAGAATTTACTCTACTGCAACTTCCCCTTCAGCAAATCAGTATTCATGAGGCTGTCGAGATAGACAAGACTGACAAGGGACTGTTGCTGGCAAGAAGCCTTGCCCTTGGCTAACCACAAGACTGGCTGCCAATTACTGTGCACCCAACCTGCAAGTGCAGATGAGTTTGGCCTCCTCAGACTACAACCCAACCTACTTTCCCTTACCTGCCGCACCCTGCATTTTCCACAACTAGCCAAAGGTTGCTGACATTCTGCATCTATGCACAGCCATGTCCTAGCTCCACCATCTGCAACCCTCTGTTCCTGCTTCTGAGCGTGCATGCACATCCACGGACTCTTACAGTCCACAACCAAACAAGGCAAAGCAATGGTAACAAAAGAGCCCAATTAACAGGGTGCCTTACAAGGAGGTGAAGACCATACAGGCCCCATGAAGGTATTGCAAGCCTTATGCAAGAAACCTGGCCGGGCCATACAAACACAGACCACAGCAAGAAGCCTGGCCATTGACTGCCCTACCAACGCGAGGTGCACTAATCAAATATTCATATCAAAGACAGAAAGCTGTGCAGACAGGCTCCCCCTCCCAGCATCAAAAGACAGCCCTGCGCCCCTTCTGCTGCCCACACGGACACATTGCTGAAGGAGAGCTCAAAGCTGCAACCAGTAAGCAGGCAAGAAACCATGCCCTGCTAACATGCGACCCAGCACTGATGACTTAATTGTACTAACACATTTGTAAACACATGCAAATAAACTCTAATAGATCTTGTAAACATGATAGACCAGCCCGTGCCACTGTGCCCTCCCTTTCTGCGTTACCTGCACAAACAATTTGTAGGCAACATCTGCACAACCATTTAAACACAACAGAGCACCAGCATCCTGATGTCTCCTTTGCATATTCTGCTCACCCCCATCTTCCCACCATACCACTGAGCACTCAGGCCACTCTTATGCTACACTTCTTGCCCATGTTCAGACAGTACAGCAAGAAGAGCCTCCTCATGTCCACATATGCAGTAATGGCTTACGGTGATAAAGTGCGTATGCAGCCATCAAGTACAAATGCAGCAGTCAAGCACTTATGCAGACGCCAAGCTCTTACACAGCAGCCAAGCGCATAGCAGCAAAGGATTCCAACCTTATGCCTTCCGCTCCACCATTGTCTGTGGATTGGCAGGTACACTGAGCAATAGGGAAGCCACCCCCATGCTCACCATGCTCCATCTAGATGAAGCCACCTCCAGCATTGGCCTGCATGGTCTGCGGCTGCAGCTGCTTGAGTTGGACCTGCTGCTCTAGCTGCGCTTTCAGTTCACGCAGCTCTGCCAGCTGCTCGTGCTGTTGCTGCTGCAGCTGCATGTTCTGCAGGATGCTGTCCACAAGCAGCTGCTCGTGCTGCTGCAAATCAAAGCTCGGCTGAGAGCCCCCAGCAGGCAGCAGAGGAGACACATATGCTGCAGAAGGTGCAGCATTGTAGCCCATGCCAGGCGCATCCAGCATGACGCTTAAGGTTGAGTAAGAGGCCGTGCCTGTGACAGCAGTAGTAGTGGCAGGACTTGCAGGCGGTAGCTGCCGCCGCACTTGCTGTGGACCCAGGTCCAAGGACGGGCGCAGCTGCTGCTGCTGCTGCTGCCGGAGGTGTTCTGGGCTAGACAGCTGCTGCTGCTGCTGCTGCTGCTGCTGTGGCACCATCATGCTGCTTGTGAACGTGCTAATGTACATATCCATCCCCAGGGTCTGGTGCTGCTGGTGCTGCTGGTGCTGGTACTGCGGGACCAGCTGCGAAGCATTCATCTGCATAGCATGACTCAACTGGTTGCAAGGTTGCTGAGGCTGTGGGTAGAAGTCAAGAGGTTCCATCTCTTGCTGCTGCTGCTCGAGCTGGAGTCGCTGTGCATATGCCTCCCTCTGCTGCTGCTGCAGCTGCTCTTCAAAGCTTGGCGGCAGTGTGGGAAGAGCCTGCCTAGCAGGTACCATGGGCGCTGCGTTGCGAGCTGCTGATGCTCGAGGCTGAGGAGACAGCAGCACAGGTGGAGGCTGCAGGCTGACTGCCTTCTGCAGCAGGTGCTCATCATAACTCCACCTGTGGACTGAGGAGCTCTGAGCACTTGCCATGCTCTGCTGCTGCTGGTATCTCTCAAGCATCCGATCATCCAGGCTTCTCATCTCATGGTCTGCATGAACGTGCGGCAAGCGGTCAGAAAAGCCTCCTGCATGCTGCTGTAGCGTATTGGGTGGAAATGCTAATGTTTGACTGGCGGTTGAAAACTCTGCTCGATCAAAGCTCGGCTGGTGCTGCAATAGCCCGCTGAAATTGTCAACGGGTGGCAGAGGCATGCTGTAGCCCGAACTCTGGTTCTGATGGTGTTGCTGTGGGACATTCCCCACCAAAGGCCGGTTTGTGGTGCTGTCGTCACATTGCAGCTGCAGCATCGACATGAGGAGCTCCTGACTGATGACATCACTTGAGCCTGCAGCAGCAGCAACAGCTTGGAAGGGCTGGGCTGAGCGCCTGCGGAGAGCTGCTGCTGCTGCAGCTGCGGAGCCTGCACCCAGGGCTGGACCCGGAAGAGGGCGACAATTGGCTACCAGGGCGATGGGTGCACTAAGGGGTTTGCACGGCAGGAACGAACTGGCTGAATCCTGGCGCATAAGAGGGGGATGGTCAGCACCCAGGGCCGCAGGGCCCTGAGGCGAGCCTGCATGGGCTCCTTGTCCAGAAGGCCCCCAAGAGTCAGCCTTGCTACTTGCTCGCCTAGACCGTCTCCTGCGCCTCGTACATGAGACTAGCGGTACAAAGAAGCCTGTGCCTTTTGCGTTGAGGCTACGAACATCTTGCTGTAAAGCTGCACTTGAGTCAGCGGAGCTACTAGGCCCCAGGATAACGACATCATGCGCTCCAGTTGACGGCTGTCGTGTGTCCATCTCGGCCCCTACCTGCAGCTGAGCAGGACAAGTCGTATTCAAGCTGTAGAGCATCCGATCCCACAACTTTTTCAGTAACAGAATGGACAACGACCACCACTGCCTCATAGAACACAAGCAAGAAAAGCAAGAGGACCTCAAATTCATACGGCCAAGCCCATCAGCGCACCTTCTGGTCTGTTACGAAAGTGGTCTTGAGCGGAAGCAAACGGGGGCTGCACATGCACGCGAAAGCACCAGCGCTCCAGCAACTTTTCCTGCATAGACCTTGCTTCTAGCAAGGAATCTGTCTGGCAGCAATTTAATACCGACGCAATGCTATGCTGGACCAACCAAGGATGGTTCTTTGAAATGTCTACTTTGCAAGTTGAGGAGCAACCGGGCGAAGAAGTCAAAGGAGTGAGAGCGGTCTTGAGGCTGCGAAAGAAGTATCATGTAAAATTACAAGCAACGCTGGCAACGCTTAATGGCCCTCTTCTACGGACGTGAGAAGTTGGCCAGTCGGGGAGTTTTACGGCCCGGCATCATTGTAAATCATTACAATCATTGCAAAATCTCCGAAACAGCTTTCTACCTATGATGCCGCGCACTGCGTACTCATAGACCACACTGAAGTACGGATACCTCGACACAGGACGCTGAGCCGCTGCTATGTACCGCTACGGACTAGGGGCATGTCCTGTCAGGGCTGCTGCTATGTGTGCCTCTTATAGCAAGCCTTGATCAATGACCAGATGTCACCTGCTTACTGCCCTGTCAAGCCTGTTAAGCCTGTTTTGCAAATCTGTGACTGCACTGCGCCGGCACTACTCACGTGGCTTATCAAACTGGCACTGTCTAGCTATAATCGCTAGGATGCGTACTAGACCTGGTTTGGACAACCATCAATGCAGGTAACGAGCTTCAGGTTACATTTCAGCTCACTTGAAGCAAGCTGCCACGCAACTCCGGAGGCTATACCATGGTAGTCCGTTCACAGGCTCGATCCATGGAACCGGAAACAATTATAAAAGGGAGGTCATGTTTTTTGGCGAAATGGCCGCAAATTTGGGAGGCACAACATGGGGTAGCAAGCGCACACACAATCGGATGGATCCGAAGACAATGAATGCCATACCACCAACCAATCATAGGGATACCCCAGCATGTATCCAGCTAGGAGCATGTAATCCACTCCCATGCTTGATCCACATGACCCTTTCCTCTCAAGAAGAAGTCGATTTGGTTGATTGCCTATGCAGCAGCAGCTCAGCTACATTCTGGGCAGCTCACACAGCAGATGGGGTATCACCAGTGGGGCCGGGGCACATACATAAGTCAGCCCCCCCTACGCAGAGAAGGGGGGAAATAGGAGTGGGCCCTTACCTACATAAGTCAGCAAAACATACTTCCAAGGAGGTAGGGAGGCGGCAAACAAACAACAAACAAAAATGTAAAGGTGTGGCTGCAACAAGGGTGAGGCAGTTAGTAAAAACGACCAACACCGGTCAGCAAATCGTCTACGGGCTGGGCTCGGTCCCCAGGCTCCATCGACTGTTGATAAGAGGCCAGGCACTGGTGGAAATTCATAATTAATCTGAAATAGACAGCCTCGGACCGTGCAGCACCCGCCACATGGTTCCAACCAGAATAATGCGCTACGCTCCTCTAGGGCTGGCCCTTAACTAAAGCAGGGCATGGTCCCTGGTTTTAACATTTTAAGCACTGGACGCACGACAAGAACACCATAGCTGCTGATGAATGGAGGCCATATGGAATGCATTCATCACTAGCAGCACAGGTGCACAGTATTGATTGATACGAGTGAATTGAAGCCTATTTTACTAACAGCTCAGGAAGAGTGCATACCATCATTGGAAGTTGATGCATTAGCCGCTGATATGATTACGATTACGATTACATCATGGCCCCTCAAAGGGGGCGCCCGTACGGAGCCGACCTAGGCTCCATGGGCAGAAATACTGGAACCTGGTCCATCAGAAGTGAATGTCTCAGCAATATCACCTCTTGGTCCAGAAGAAAAGGTATCGAAAATACGACCTTGCCATTCATCCCCGAATAATGACAAATCAAAGTAAGGATTATAGTCCTCACATTCCTCCGACCTCCGAAATTCCATGCATTCATAAACAAACTTTGCAACTTGGAAACTTGGCTCTTGGTCCATGAACAATCTCACGTTGTCTGAATTATGCTTCATTGTACTAGAAGCTTCCTGGCAACCTCCAAACTGTGCAAACAAAACGGTATTATACTTCTCACGAATTCTATCATATGCTGGGCATTCAAAAAGAAAGTGTACCTCGTCCTCAACCACTGTGCAAGAACATTTTGAACATACACGATGCTGCCTTGGCAGTTTGGGACGAGCCCACCTCCCAGTTTCAATAGCAAGATGGTGTGCACCAGTACGAAACCGCATTAACTGTTTCACATAAGTAAACGGGATACCTGATGTGTGCCTGATATACCTTGGCATACCCTGAGGATAGCCAGCCTCTAACTCCTCCTGAGGGATGTCTCCCGTCCTAAACCACGAATGATATGTGGAAAGCTTGATCAAATTTGAGCTGACAGATTGCCTGGGGTTTGCATATGCGGCCACCTTGTCCCATGGCTCTTGCAACATGGTATCCCAAGTACCCCACACTTTAAGCCATGGAATAGCTGCAAGTTTATCATTGTCCGGCTCAGCTAGGCTCAGATATGATCCCTCCATGGTCCGATGTGAGTAGGCTTGTACCATTAGAATCATTTTGACCTAATGCTGGACCTCCTGATGTCAATGCATACGTTAGGTCGTCATGCCTGCCTGAGACAACTCATATTCTGTTCCATATGTCACCATATGAATATGGTGATGCATATCGCTGCATCATCAAATTTGTGCCAGTGACAGGTTGATGAGGTGCAGGGCCCGTATGGCAGTTTTTGCTATGGCAGATCATGAAATGCTGCTGATGACAACTGTAAGATGTCTGCTGCAGTTGAGATCCCCATTTCAATGCGACTTCTGCAGCATCGTGCCTGTTCTGCCATCTGACTGCTAGGACGCAGGGCAAAAGCACATGTATGGCAGGTGGCCACGCTTATATGGGTGTATGACACATGTGGAATATGCATGATTGCTGCAGTAGTACAAGTACTCGGGGACGATATGCCCAGATTATGCCCAGCGACACGGATAAGCAAGCTACGTGAGTGGACATGCGCTGGAGACGTAACATGCCGCAAGGTGCATAGAATGCGAGCTAACAGATATTCAGACATCTTAACAGCGTCCGTTTGTCACCTCGTTGGTCGCCGTGCAGCCCGCTCTTTCGCAGCTGTTTCGCAGTTGAGCCATGTCCCACGTGAGGCTGTCTCCGGTACCAGTCGCGCATAGAGTCTTGGGCGTTAGCGGCGTAGGGCTTGCTTGCAGAACGGGTCTACTCCTTTTCGCGAAGCGGGATTTTTGCAGAGGCACAGGCGCCAGCTGGGGCCACCCGAATGTATGCGTTCGGATCCTGAACAAGCACGCAACAGGATCTGCTGGGGCCCGCTCCCAATCGCAGGCGGTTTGGGAAGTCGAATCGGCAGGAAAATGACTAAGTTACCGAGACCCTTCTGGCCAAATTCCGGTCAGGTTCAGTTGGAATTTGACTTACCGCTAAGGTCCGGCCCTAAGGGCCAGCCAATAAATTATGCGCTCTCGCTCCTTGCGGGCTGGCCCTTATAGACAGCAGTTGGTATTGCACCATCCAGCAAAGTGAGAGGTCATAGAGTAGCATGTGGAATGATTACAATTACAGATTACAAGTTGGCCCCACACCGGGGGCGCCCGTAACGGAGCCAAACTAGGCTCCATGGGCATCTAACTCAATACCAAACTCATCAACAAAGTCATCGTAATCAGACGAAAATGTATCAACCTTGTACTCAACCAGACCTAACTCCTGAAGCGTCTCACTTGTCACATATGGATGCAGGTCCGGTGCCTCAAAGCGCCTATAGTCCAAGCACTCTGAAACAAAGGCAGCAACCTTTCTTGGCTCCTGATCCATGCAGGACACCTCGAAAACACATGATGCAAACTGAAGAACGAAGCTGCTAATCTGGCCAGCAACCACCATGCAGTGCAACAGGCGGGAGCACAGTGGTCAATTCCATGCTACAGGGATAATTGCCCCTCACCAATCCATATCCTGCTATGTCCACCATAACATGACATGGTATTTGGATTATTGGGTCCAAAGCTGGGAGAATTTTTGGACACAGCCATACTGTATAGATTACGAGAGACCACTGCACATAATGTATATGTTAAGAGAGACCACTGCACTCTGTGATACTGTAATATGAACACAGCCTGAACAGCAAATGTGGCCACGGAGCTCGACACAAGCAGAGGGATTGTGCTTTTCATTTTGAACCAAGTGTAAACAGTAGCTTCACACAATGGCAAACTTTTCCAGACACTAGTAAACTAACAAGGCTGATGAACCTTCTTGCCCTGCTGAAAGCCAGGCCCAACAAAACGCAACCCAGCCTATCACACGCACACAGGAACTGCCTACAACGGCATGTATTTACAAGAAGAGCATCTATTGTCCGCCTTCTGCAATGCCAAGAGCAGTTCCCTAACCCATCATAACGCAAGCTTGACAGAAGCTCAATGACCAATTTCACAGAGAGCACTGCTTGAAGTTTGTGGCACACGTGCCGACCCGATGGGTTCACCAATGCAGAATCCCACATACACTGCTTAGCACACTCTTTCAGTCCTACTGCCAGGCAACACCTCCTCTGCCTGCCGATACATCACCACCAGCTTTGTTGAACAATGTACCAACATACTACTTTGTATGTAGACAGGGGAACATCTCACTGCCGTAAAAGCTCACGGGCCAACACGCCCCACCTGCCTATCTATGCAGTCAAACAGAGCAGTAGAGATGCAATCTCACATCGTATGGCAATGGTATTGTACCGCACCCAAAATCATGCGTCAACCAAAGCATGCCAGCTTATCTTACCTTCCAGTACCACTACATGCACTCTTTTAAATGCTCACGGTTGGAGCATATCTACAGCAAGACACAAGCTATGCAATGCCAGTTGCAGCCCTCACAGTCTGGGGCTCCGATGACCAAACTAGGGCACAACTGCACAATGCCAAGACCGCTTACAAAGGGTGCATTGACAATGTCAGCATTAGACATGCCACTTGAGTGGCCATCACAAAAAACAACGTGATTCAATCTGCAATGCAACCTTTGCAGCACCACGGATTGGGCCCTGAACCCTCTCTGGCGGCCACACAAGTGGGCCACAACCCTACCTGAAAAGGAGAGTCAGGCTGAGTCTCTACTAGCAACAGTGCAAGCAACATTCTAGCAGGGTTACACTACTCAGCCAAAATTTCACAACAACCCACTTTCCCAGACATGCCACAACTAGTAGCGCAGCCTAAGGCCTGTGCAGTCATGCCTTCTAACTTGTCTCCGGAACTGTGCAGTTTTACCGCCGGTGGCACCACTACTACAGGGGCTATGTGCCAATCTGCACACTGCAGACAATCGCAAGGGTTTGCAAGGGTTCCCTTATGCCTTATTTCAGTTATGATACTAGTGCTTGATAAAAGCATCTCTGCTCTCTTGCTCAAGTCAAAACCAGTCAAGAGAGAGGCAGAAGGTCAACTCTTCACCATGCATAGATCTAAGTTATCCAGCCACATGCCCTTTGACCCTCACACGCTTGTATTAATAGTAGTCCTTGCTTTAAGGACGCCAACGCCCTAATGCAAATGTGTTCCACAGCATCTAGAACCATTTCAATACTGAGACAAAACTTCCCCTCAAGCCCAAACAGTACCAGCTGTTGAAACTGGGATCTAACCATGCACTGGCTTATCTTGCGCATTACTCCTTGCGAGCTAATCTGCTAAAGCACGAAAACTTGACCTCCAACTCAAAGACAGTGGCTGCCTTCTGCCTGCCATAAGCTCCCAGACATCATCAGACCATGCATGATTAACTAGCAATATCCTATTGCCATGTACGGACCATAATCCTTCCAGTCACTAACCACAAGGAAGTTATGACACCAGAGTGTATCTCCAAAATCATACCAAAAAACCACATAGCACATAAATAGCCAACTGACCACAGAGCCTACTGGCATGCATGCGCCAGACGTGCCCAACCAGGAGAACAACATTTCAACTATCATGTCTCACCTCTTTGAGGTAGGGGATCAGAGTTTCCAATGTCCAAAGCCCAGTAGAAGCCATGGCATGGGGACGATAGCACTTCACAAAAATCAGGCAGGAACAGCCACAGATAAAAACCCACTGCCCAGCGTTAGCTCATTTCGCTCAGTCCTGTGGTCATTGAATCAACCGACCCGCAAAGAAGTAATGCTGGTAGGCCAAGCCATCCTCGCCATGGAGAACACACAAGCTGATTTTCAGCGTCAGACAGCCCCATGCCGGCCACACATGTGTCCCTCTTCTAAACTGTAATATACTCCAGACGCATACAATAGAGACAATGCAACAGGTGATCGAAGCTATACACAACAGGTCCCACAAAGATACTACTGTAGCCGCCTGCCAAGTGGGCGGACTTACAGGCCAATGCTTCTGAACACATTTCATATGCTGATGCCCGCCTAACCTCTGAATGGCCCCTTGCTTGCATGCACCACATACAATGTCAAATAACCCATACACCCTCCCAAAGCATAATAAAACACTTACCCCAAGAAGCCAATTTGTTCAACACGTTTTGCATGATTTTGCTGGTTATGGAGCATTGGCGTTGAAGTCCACATGTAGCAACCAGCAAGCTCGCACTTCCACAAGCTTCCAACCTTCCGCAACTAAGTTCAGACACGCCAGTGCGGCTGTTGAGGTAAAGCATACAAAATTCCCTAAAGACCACAGCCCCCTGGAGCTCACCAGGTCTGGTACCGCTGCCAATACCGCAACCCTCCAGGACGTATGTTGCCTATTCCTCTATTGCACCTAGAAAACTATGAAATGGATGTAGCAAAAGTGCAGGCGTCAGCATGTTGCTAAGCAACTGGATGTCCAAGGTTGCTTAAGTCAACAGCATCAGTAGTACCGATACCACGGAGGCTGCTTTCACCCTCCCATCCAGCGCAATCCCTTATGAAGCCTAGCAGCTTTGGCTACAACAAATCAAGCAGCAACAAGCTGCTCTAGGACCCACTGTGCCCATGTGATGGTTCATAATGCTATTGAGCCACAGGTTGCAGCTTTTGGAACACTACACACCAGCTCAAGCTCCTAGTTGCTATACGACTCCCCAGCAAAAACCACATTTCATGCGTAAGGCTCAGCTGGCCGCAACATCTACACCCATGTCTTTGTGACCGCCTTCAATGGAGAAACAGCCCTGCCTTCCCTGTACACAATGCCATAGAATTTAAACACAGCATTACCACCAAGGTTCAGCTTTTACTAATCCTGCACTGCACAGAGCTCATGGTCCTCCATTTTCACGACATGCTGGTGCAAGAGGGGTCAACATGTCCATCCCCGCAAGAGGAACAAACTTCCTTACAGTTGGTTGCAAAAGTTTTGGCCCAAAACTCAGATTTTGTTAGGAAATGGTCTGCTTCTGTGAAATGGCATGGCCGTTCATTGCTCTCTTGCACAGGCAGCTTCTGTATGAGGTCCAGGTTGTCACCAATGGGTGCGGTCAGCATCTCTGTTGCTCTGTGTTGCTTGGCTGCTGAGAAAAGCAGGGGTCTTGCAAGGGAGACAGCGGAGGCATTTTTGCTGCTTTTTAAGGGGGTAAATGCTGAGAACTGCCAGCAGGCACAGGTGCCCTTTCTTTACTGTTTAGGGGCAGTAGCATATAGACCAGGTGTGAAGCAGGTGCAGGGGCTATACCAGTTCAATGGCAGGGCAGGTGGGGGTAGGCAGGGCATGCGAGAAGTTGGGGCAAGTGCAAGGCTGAGCTGAGAGGGCTGTGGGAGGGGAGCAGATGGGGTGTGGGGCTGGCAACCACTGGAGGGGCAGAGGTGGAAGGGGAGAGCCAGGTTAAAAAAAGCAGGAGGGCTATAGGAACAGGGGGGAGGCTTGCTGGTCTGCGTCTGCGGCTAAGGCTAAGGCTGGCTGGCTGGCTTTTATATAGTATATTTATAGGGCACGCCCGGGGCTCGAACTCGGGACGTCTCGCGTGCGAGGCTACTTGTGGTACCACTTGGGCATACCAACTGCAGCACATTGATGCTCTGCCTGTTTACTTTCTTAAACATAAATGGTTGTAAATCAGGTCTTGCTGCTGCTGCTTAAACCCCAGCCTTATGTTCCGGCCAAAACTTTTGCAACCAACTGTAGTATTGCAGGACCCGAGCAGGTCACATCCTGCAAAAGTCCACCAGACAACACTTCCAACTTGCCTCAATGCTGCTGCATGAAGGATGCACATGCTCAAAGAATCCCTTTCAGATCAGGGGCATGAATGAAATCCCCAGAGTGCAGTAAGCAGGGTTACCCCCCCTGCATCTCTTCACCAAGCTAAGCTGGAACCCAGCACTGCACAGACCTGGTTCAACCCAGGCATCATAGCCCGCCCCCCCCCCCCTCACCCCTAGGTCAGGATCGCAATCAATGTGGATGTAGTGAGGCCCATATCCCATAAATAGCACGAGACGAAAAGGGAAATGTATGCCAAACCCCTACTTATAGATGCCATGCTCTTGAAAAAACACATGCAGCCATCGTGAGCATATTCAACAGCATTATTCCTAGATGTGAGTGAACAATCCCCAGCTTCACAGCATGCTTTTCAGCCCGATCTGTATTGCATATGGAACCCCATGACCCGCCTTCATCTGACAACATCCTAAACCCTTGCATGCAAGCCAACAAGCAATTGGAATGGAACTGTATTTTGTCAGATTCTCTTCTGCTGCTCTCAGACAGCAGCTGACCAATTGCCTTCCCCATTAGGAATCAAAAAACTTTTTAGGGTGTGACAACCCTACCCTGCTATCCTTCACACAGAGGCACCATTACTCCTGCGAAAATTCCCTTGTGGCATAGCCTAGCGTGTAAGAAAACCATCAGCTAAAACCTTGCATTTGATCAGTTCCTCATGTCACTGCTCAACAACTCCCTGCTAGTACCCGTTCCGCCCTAATGCAAGTAGCGATCACGTTACATGTCCTATGTTGCACCCTGCTTGGCCCTGTGCCCAGCATATATGCAGTTTCTCCCGAGTACCTTGGGTACCCGTCCACATTGCTTGCCGCCTTCTGAAACCAAAGGACTCAACCTAATCTGGGCTGAGTGGCCGCAGAGTCCATTAAGACATGCCAGTGTTTGCTCTAAGGCCCCTCTCTTGGGTGGCCAATGCACCAAAATTATGGGCATGTATCTGCAACACATACAAATATCAATATACTATCCCTGCCTCTATCGATGTGCATTCCTTCGCGGCCTTGTTTGTGTGCACCCTCTCTTTCTGTAATGATTGCAGAATGCAGCCCCTGTACACCCCTAAACCCATTAACACCCTCCCCGAGAGCACCCATGGCTGGTGACAACGGCACATTGTAGGCCGTGCTGTCAAATCCTGAGGTGCTTGGATGCTCCTGAGGTGGTTCGGGGCAGCAGAGGCCTGTCAATCTGCTCACACTTCTTTGAACGAGACGATGGAATTACCACAATCCTCCCTGCTGCCTCACTTATTCAACCCCTCCAAGGTATTTCCAGCAGGGTGGCCGTGCTCCTCATCTTTTCCAGCACCCCCGTCAGCACCAGTACCATCTGCAATACCACCACTACCACCGCTGCTGTTGTTGCTGTTGTCCTGCTGGCTAGCCTTCTGCTCTGCAGCCATGGCTTCCTGCATGCTCTTAGGTATGAACACACCCGTGCCTCCATTGGCGAGCTGACCGGACTTGACAACTTCAGCCCTGCAAGTCACAAGACAACAGAACTGCTTGTTGCAGAAGATGGAAAAGAAGAATTCCTAGGCACAGAAGGCTGCCATGCAAACATTAAGCTATCAGAAGTAAAGAGCGGGTGTGCTGCATACGAATCTCAGGGTACAATGCATTTGTGAACATGTGCATTGTATCGCAAGTTTACTGTCATTCTCATCCTGCAAGTGTGTATTGCTTGACGTGGCCTTTTCCCCCATGGCCCCATGCCACCTTCCCATGCATTGTGCTTAGGAGTGCTAAGCTGCTGCTTGTCTATAGAAAGGGCTTGCCTTCATTCTTTTGAATGAGTTTGAGGGAAGGTCATTTTCCTACAGGACCATCTGAACCGGCGACTCTCGCTCTCCCTTATGGGGAGAGCGAGGTACAAGGGTAGAACATCCTCTTTGTCTATGATGAGCCATGAACTGCACCTAGACTTCCAGAATATCCAACATAGACCTGCTGAAGACCGAGTTGCGGTGTTTGCTTCACTGTACACTTCTTAAACACCAACCTAGCAGCCAAAACAGTCACATCTACTTTCAGCAATCCTATGCCTTGTCTTAGGAAATACTATAGGCAAAACTGCAGCCTTCAGCTAGTAGCCATGTAGCATCTATCAAATGTGCGACACCAGTCACTTACATTGGGTGCCAGAAGCCTCCAGCCCACCGTGGCGGCTCCATCCTGCTGGGTTGCTGCAGCACAGGCATTAACACCCTCCCTCCTTCCTGTGCCATGTACTGCTGCTGGTAACCCCCACCAGGCAGAGGCACCAGAACATACCCCCCACCCTCACCCTCCACCCCCGGTCCCCCTACCATCCCCTGCGGGACAGTAGCAGGTATCCCTCCTGCCGCGGCCAGCCCCGCCGCCATAGCTGTAGCAGGAGCTGTATCATAGGTATGACCTACCCGTGCTGCTGCAACTGCTGCAACTGCTGGGTCTATAGCATTACCAGACATCCCACTGCCGGCCACCGGCACCCCTCTGCCCATGCTATCTGCCCTGTTGTAGATGGTGGCACCTCCTAGAGGTGGCCGCCTGGACCCTTCCATCGTCGACCCTAAACCCTCCACAACCCTCCTCTGGAACCCCTCTGGCCCAAGGGTTACACACCGCCGAGTGACCGGCCCCCGCACTTGCTCCCCAGCTGGGCCCCCAGGTGGCCCCTCCCATACAGTCACACCCACTAATCGGTTCTCCCTGAACCTCTCCGCACCCCAAGTTGCACATCGCAGCCCGCGGCCCGGACCGTGCATACCCTGCTGCTGCTGATGGTGATGCGGTGGTGCTGCAAAGTCGCTACCGCCACCGAGATTAGATTCCTCCACTACAGCGCTGAGGGACGATTGGCTGTAGCCACGAGCAGGAGGACCCCTGCCATTCTGCTGATGCTGCTGCCGGTGGTGGGTGTGGTATTCCGCTTGGGCAACATAAAGCTCATCTGTATCCTCCGATGGATACAGTTGCTCATGGTCTGGCTGCTGCTGTCGGAGCGCTGCCGCTACCATAGCAGCGGTGGCTGAGTCATAGTTGGCGCCGCTCAGCTGCACACCAGCTTCTACCACCTCGCCCGAGGGGCCCACCACGGACCCATCACTATACACGCTGTAAGACGTGCGACGTACAGGCAGCACTTGAAACATTTCCATCTGTTCCCCTGCGGTTCTCCTCCCAAAAGCCTCCATTCCAAGAGTCACACATCGCATCGGCCCTCTCCGCCGAGTGTGCCCAACTCCTGCCAGCCCAGCATTGTCTTTTTGCTCTGCTAACGGGTCTAACCTGGGCCCCCTGAACCTATCATTGCCCCAAGAAGCGCACCGCCCCGGCCGCTGATGCTGCTGGTGCTGGCCGGGGTGCACCATCGTGAAAAACCCACTGTGTCTGCTGCTATCACCAGCTGAGGCCACAGAAGATGCGCTCAACCCTGTCTGCACCCCCACCCCCAGAAACCCCTGCTGTTGCTGCTGCTGGAGGCGCATACTTGGTGGTAACTGCTGCTGCTGCTGATGGAAGTCCATCTGCGCACGCAGCAAGTCTTCCATGCACGCCTTTGTCGATTCCGGCGGCTGGTAGAGCTGATCCTCAGGCTGTACCACCAAGCTTGAATTCAACCCCGGCGCCCGATTGCTGAAGCTACCACCACCACCACCCCCAGTAACCATCGACACAGAAATGGTCCGGAGCCCGCCACTGCTGCCACCATTGTTCAACATACCTCCCCCCAAATCCCCACTATGCAGCACATGCAGACCGTCCGCAGATGTAGGGTGGGCCCCCACCACTTCCCCAGGGGCTGCAACTAAGTGGCCACTGAGGTTTTGCAAGTGCCCAGAACCTTGCTGCGGAGCCGAGCAGAGGGTTAGCGACACTGCATTATCCCCTACATCCTCACCAGGGCCCAACACCTGCTGTGGAGCTAACACATGCTGAGCATGCTGAGCCTGCTGCGGCTGTTGCTGTTGGAGTTGCATGAGTAAGATGGCAAGATGCTCCAGCTCTTGCTGCTGTGAAGGGGACACCCCTTGTCCACCATTACCATGGCCACCTTGCTGCTGCTGTTGCTGCGCTTGGTTAAGCAAGAAGAGAAGCTGCTCTACTTGCTGCTGCTGCTGGCGGAACTGCTCCTCCTGTTCCAACCGTTCCAGCCGTTGCTGGGCTTCGCCAAGCTGCTGCTCTACCATGAGTTGCAGCTGATATACATCTATATCTGGCTGCTGCTGCTGCTGGTGTTGCTGGTGTTGCTGCTGGTGTTGCTGCTCTTCTTGCTGCTGCAGCTGCATCTGTTGGATCTGCTGCATCAGGGCCCATGCAGGAGCACCATCAACAGCCGCAGCTGGTGTAAGCATAACAGGCTGTGCAGGTGCTGCTGCGGTCGCAGCAAGTGTGGCATACATCCCCCCTCCCTCCTGCTGCTGCTGCTGCTGCTGGAGTTGCTGCTTTTTCAGCAGGTGCAGCGTGCTTGTTGTAGTGTCCATTTTAAGCGGGACTGAATGTTGCTGGTCGCTGCTGTTTCCTGCTGCTGCTGCTTGTTCATGCTGGGGGCTGTTCTGCAACTGCCTTATCCCCTGGCTGATGCTGCTTGTGCTGAGGGGCAAGGAAATTGAACTGAGGTAGTTGTCAGAGGAGAGCAGGCTGACCTTCTGGCTCATGCTGGGTGTGCTGGGGAACAGAGCACGTGAGGAGCTGCTCAAACTGCCTGAGAAGTCATTGTGACAAGGGCCATCAGAGAGAGGGAAGCTGATACTGCTGGTGCTCAGCAGTGGCTGGGTGGTAGGGCAGCTGCTGCTGGTGCCGCTGCATAGTGAGGGGTTGTGGAGTAGGGGGCGCCGAAGTTGGCTGACAGGAGTTGGAACAGGATGGGAGGGATGCATGACCTTTGCTAGTACTAGGCCAGCTGACAGTTGGGGTCCTTGAAGGGGTTCGCTACTGTTGCTGCTTCCTTGAGATAGGAAGGCGCTGCCGGAGGGCGCGCCCAGAAGCCCCATAGTCGTGCGTACGCCGAAGGGGCCCTGGTTCAGCGGCTGATTGCTCATGTCTGGGTTTATGTTGCACTTGTAAGCTTCAATGCTGTTGGCTGCTCGACAGCACTGCTAGGTCTGCACTTGCCTAGGTATAGGCCTATGAAGCGGATGTGCTCCTGAATGTACAGAAGAAGCAAACGACCAGGATCGCGCGTCAGTCACTTAGCTTGCGGTATCAGGGTCACGCAGGGGACGGGGGTTAGGGGGAACCTGGAGAGTGATCATGGCCTGACATTATTACAACTGATTGTGCGTATGACTCTGCAGATCGCAACTCAGTGCTTTTCATACAGCAGTGATAGCACCATGGGCCAGTTTGGAATGCTGGCGACAAGCACCCAGTCCAGCGGCAAGAAGGACATATTCCATGCGTGATTCCCAGTTATATTTAGAGCACTGTTCGTACGCATATGAGAGCTGCGACTTACGTTCAAGCTGGGCTAGAGTATTTTGTTTGGAGTTCCGTTACGACACGCTCAGTCACTCACTGCAGCTCGCCAATGGCGGCTCCTGGGCTGCTCTGGTTATTCAGGGGCACAGTCCGGCCTAAATTGAAGGAAGTACAAAGGAATACAAGGAACAGGCGTCCTAAGGGTATGACAGTCACCACCGGCGATCACCTTGCACACGGGCTACTTATGCTAAACAGTCTACAGGCATGTTTAGAGACGGCCTCTCTATGGAGTGACCACCAACCCCTAGCCGTGGCAATGGGGAGCGGGCATAACGGCTGGGGAACACTACGTTGCAATCATGGCGCTCATTAGACTAGATTAGATTAGGCTAGACTAGTTAGAGAGTGACTCATCTTAGTCATGACTCCTGAGCTTCCCTGTCCCAATGAATCTCCCGCCGAGCTCACTTTCCTAGCAAATCCATTATTCAGCGTTGGTAATTTCTTGACGAACGTATACGAACAGCTTCGATATATCCAGACTCACTCCGAAGCTCTACAACCTGCGACTTGCTGGCCGTGCCGTGCACCCACCTCCCCCACAACCCACGACCCACAACCCACGTGCCTGCCAAGAAGCAACTCTGGCTGCAAGGGCATACTTCCACCATTCACTATGACTGCGGGCATCAAACTAAGAGACTGGTTGGAGCCATGCCACCGGCGCTGCACCGACCCATGACAGAAGCTAGGGAGGATCGGTGGATGGATTGAGCTGCAGGCTGCATGCACAGACAAATGCCCATGAACATTTCACTACCCCAAACGCAACATGAACCGCAGTACAAGGCAACGTTCACATATCAAATCAAGGCTTCATCTGTTGCACTGTTACATACATCCTTGGAAAATTGAAAGGACCAATCCACCACCACTATGCCCGCCTGAGGGATGTGAGTAGCAATGATGCTCACCCAGGAGCACATAAACGTTCACACCATGAGAATCTGCTCCAGCCCTCAAGCGGTGGACAAAATGCCAAGACCAAGGTTAGGACCCTCCATGTGCTCACACTCAGCAACTGGCAACAGACAACTGCAACCCACAACAACACCAAGCCGCCACAGCATCAATGTCTCCCATACTAATGCGGATTCTCCGGCCCCTCAAAAAACATCATACCATCCAAAACATGACAAAGATTGGTCAGGTAAAAATACAGCCCTAACATGCCTCAAAACCCAAGCAGTGACAGGAACTTCATAAGTAAGATCACCACTGCAACCCTGCCATGCTGTGGTGCTAGCAAACTTGACTCTTCAACATCACCCTTTCCTTGGCAAGCTGCCACTCTACACCCCGCCTCAATAGAACTTCCTTTTACAGAACCCTAAAGCCCTGCAGGAAAGGCTGTGGCTGCCTATATACTCCCCTTGCAAGAGCACCGCAGCCAAACAGCTGGCAAGAGTACCTACTACAATCCGCTTAATGACAACTGCTGCTGCTCCAGCTGCTTCTGCTGCTGTTCCTCCCGCCAGTCCATCACACACCCATACATCAGGAGAATCATGGTAACTCCGTGCATGGCTATGACTTGCCCAAATACCCAGATACCTCAACGCATGCACACACGTGTCATGAGGGGTGTCCTGCTTCTTTGTGTTGGGCTTTGACAAATCTGCAACTCGCCCCGCCACGCGCCTGGGCTGCAGTGGTTCTTTGTTCCTAGATACCGGCCACCTCCTGTTGCTGAAGACATCCGAGGGGGCGGACAAGTCCACCAGCCCTGAGCTGCTGTTGGATTTGAAGTTGCTGGTGGTCGCAGCCATGACACCCACTAAAGCTCTTTCTGCAAGATATTCTTGATTGTATCTGATGGCAGAAGTCCCTCCGTCCTAAGAGCGGGCTTCTGTGGATCCATGCCAATAAAGAGCATTGTTGGCAAGCCCTGAATCTGTAGGCGAGCTGCCAGGTCAGGGTTTTCTTCCACATCAAGCTTCAGGATGTCAACTTTCTCGCCTAGGTCATCAGCGACCTTTTCCAACTCCTTCGCTAATAGCAAGCATGGCCCGCACCAGGTGGCGAAGAAATCTATAACCATACTCTTGTCCCTAGCCGCTATGGCTGCTTCCAGCTCCTCTGCGTTTACTTTGCGGATGTTCTGGCGACCCTCAGCACTGACAATGATCGCCCTGCGCGGTGCTGGTGACGATCTCAAAAGGCTTCGTGCCCTATGTATGCTAGATACGCTGGTCTGCAGCAAGCTACGCGGGCTGCCAGATTGCATCCGGGAGCCCGAAAAGACCCCAGTTCTTGCGGTGGACAAAGACATGGTGAGTCCAGTGGGAGTAATGCCGCGATAAGAACCGATGTGCACAACGTAGCCAGCAACCTGCTCACGCCTTGTCTGGGAGATGATACGATGTGCCTTGCATGCATGCATGTTCATATGCTTCGGAAGGGCTGCCAGTACAGTTGAGTGACGCAAGCAGTGACTGGCCTAGAACTGCTGGAGGACTAGAGGCTCTGTCAAGGCATACATACATACACAGTGAACTGTGTCTTTCAATAGGGTGGTTCATTTACAACTAACATGAACGTTCGCCGCTCAAAGGTATTTGAACCAGGAGCATGCATATGGTAGCTCGATTTGCGGACACAATTTTTGGAGCTGAGGCCCTTAGAATAGTCCCACCGTCACAAGTAATAATAGTTGATTTCCGTATCTTGGGATCTGCTATCTTGGCAGACCGCTACAGCCTGTGCACCACGCAGCTGCGGCCTAATCCACTGTTTTGGCCTTGCTTCTTGATATGTCTTGCCTTGCTTCTTGATATGTCCGTGTGCCCGCTGGCAAACATCCACTCACCGAGCAAGGGTGATACCGCTGTGACGTCGCTTGGTCGATGGAGAGCTGGTTATGGTGTGCAGGCTCCAGCAAAGATCCGCTTTTAGATCGCACCGGCTGCTTCCCACTGTTTGTATGAGATCGTCACTGCACAGCTTTGGGGCAGTGCAGCGCCGGCCGCATAGCTCCATCCAGTTTGTTAGATTTGGAGAGGAAAAATGGAGGCAAGAAAGCGAGACCGCTAGAGAGCCAAGGCTGCCCGACCTTTCAAGAGACTTTACACTACTGTAAGACTATGTACATATCCCTCCCATCTACGCTCCAGCTATTCGATTGCATGCTGCTGCAAGGCCCCGTCCCTACAAAAAATGAATTCGTCATTTGCAGTATAGCCATGTATGCCTAAACATGGACGACTTGCCCCTCACTCCCAGACATCAGGGCAGACGAGTTGACTGCAACATGATGGCCCCATTTGCATGCCATGTACTGCAATACATTGACCGTGCACGTAGTACTCAACGGAGCCCATCATTCACAATCCATCCCTGTTCAGCAGTGCCTGCCAAACTACACTGACTACTGCCCCAAGCGATGCATGGCCTGTCCCCGGCACAGCTTAACCACCACACTGCGCAGCCCGAATCTACCATCATCACATTGCGCCATCTTTCACACAACCATTTAGTCCATATCCATAAAGTGCAAAGCAAGCTGCAAGCCCCCAAGTTAAGCCCAAATGTTCAATGGCTCGTATGAGATGATCATGGGCCCAGCACAGTCATGTGTGTGGATATCTTACATTGGCAAACCCATCGGCAGCCATAAGGAGTCAATGCAAGCTTCAACATCAATTTGACGGCATTAACAACTCACATCCCCCATGAGGTTGACTACCTGCCAGCAACGTCATGTACGCCATTGAACTTTGAACTGCCATCAAGCAGCAGTTGCTCAACGCACAATCTGTAATACAAATGCCCTTGCACACAGTCCCCTCATGTTATGCACTGTTCATTGGACACCCAGCAATCAAACTGGAACAAACCAGGCTCTTCAAGCCCAACAAGCACAACAACAGTGATGCTCCCAAACAGCTGGGGTCCAGTTGAAATTCCGCCAAAGTAGCAATGTACCAGTATTCCACTTTGGGGATTCTGATCAGAAGCGAGGGCAATGCACCACAAATCAAAAAAGGCACTTCTGCTGCACTGGAGACAACTTATGCACAGGCGCGTGAATGTTCTCAGACAAGTACTATATCATTGCTTTTACTTCTAGGGAACATAATGTTTTGAAAACAACAGATGCCGACATACAGCTAGCCCAGCACAGCCACAGCAAGCCCCTCCTTTTTCCAAAGAGACAAAGAGAAAAATGTGTCAAGCAATTGACTGCAACCTTCGACCCATTCAACCAAATTAGTGCAATGCTCATTCACTCAGCACCTGCTGCCAGCAATCAGTACCCAAAGCAAAACCTTTATGTGTAGCGTAAACCCTACTGCAGATTGCTGCAACTCAGTCGCTATGCCAAGTGTTCAACACACTGTGCCAAGATGACAACACGCTCCACAAAAGGTAACCCGTGCAACTACCACGTCCAGTTGTTTCCAGCGGTTCAGAGATGTCAGCCCCGCCCCCAACCAGAAATCGGTAAAGAGTTCCAAGCAGGGAGGGAGACATGTCAAAAACCATGGTCCCCTTTGGTCCCATGCTGACAAACAATGCTGCAATACAGTAATCCTTCCGCATGGTTTATTTCAGCTGTTCTGGCTGTTGTGTTGCTGTATCTTATCTACAACATACTCATCTGCATAAGACCCCCCATTATCACCCCTAGATGCGGGGTGCACCCCCTGCACATCCCAAGACACCAAATTCCATAAAAAGGCGGCATCCACAGGGTAATTCCCCCCACCTTGTGCCAAAAGCGCAAGTGCAGCATCGTAATACCTCTCCAGCATCTCCCTTGGTGTAGCACCAGTGTCACCTGTGTCACTAGAGGTTGAGTTCCGAGTAGAGTTACCGTCACTAGTGCCCCCCTGCAAAACCCCGGAAGCGTCCCAAGGGCTTAACCCGGGTTCAAACGTCTTTTGTATCCCTAGATAAGGGAACACCCCAGCTTGCCAAGCAGATTTTGCCACCACATCCCCACATCTAGATAACCCCCCTCCCAGGCCAAATTCCCCCCAAATAAGCTTCTTACCCCCCTGGTTTAACCACCCCCTTAAACTGAACCCCACAGCTGCCATCTCTGCCTCCATAAAGCGAGTTACATTCTCAAACGTATCACTCGGCACGTCAGGCGTAAAGACATTCTGCTGCAAATCAACCTGACGATATATTGGGGAGCCATACTGGCTGTAACCGATGAAATCAAGGCTGTTGAGCAGAGCAGCAGTGGTGGCGGCTTCTGAGAAGACCTTCGCTCCATTTGGCCATTGCGAAATAGGTAGGATTTGAGGGTTTTGCCCAGCCGTACTGTAGGTGCTGTTAGGCAAAGGTCCCCAACCCCAAGGGGCAGGACCATGAACCAGCGTCCCTGAAGCAGCAGCAGCAGCAGCAGCAGATGTTATCAATGGAATGTCTCATGATGCGCCATAGCCAACAATGCCATGGGACCCGCATCTCAAACTGTTACGAGGACAGGGAAGTGGAACAGCACAGGAGTTGTCTTCAGCAGGCATATGTGAGGTGACAAGGTTGCTCTATAATAGACGGATCTTTGAGAACCACATACATGCACAATATCAAATGGTTGGCATACAGCAGCAGCAGCAAGCAGTAACAGAGGTTTGAGGTGAGAACGCCTTCCCCCAAAAGGGTGTTCAAAACCACAAGCATGCACACATCTACATAATTCCTTCTTGCACACATACACTCTTTACGATACCACCCATGTACCTTTCCTCATGTCTAGGCATATGTTGTCGAGGCGTGCCGAAGACAACCTGTCTTCTGTCCCACCTCACTATCTGTTATGACAGCGGCCTGAGGTGTGTGGCCTATGGCACTTTTCTGCTATGGCATCTCATGAACCGTAACCTCCCTTATGCTGGCCATAAGAGCAGCACATGCAAGGGTGGAAACCCCGCGAGAGCAACAAGACCCATATGAATTGTCATTCCATATTAAGCATTATTCAAACACATTACCAGCACGTAATGATGGACTACTGAGTTACCACCGTCACATTTCATGATATGCAATAGCACAAAGCGCCATAGGCCCCAGACCTCAAGCCATCACAAAGATCAGCGAAGTTGAACAGAGTACGAATGGTCTTTGGCATGCAAGAATGGCGACATATGTTTAGACATGAGTTATCTACCTACCTACAACATTACCAGCAGAGAGCAGCACCCCCACAAGCAGGTTGGCGCCAGCAGCGCCGCCTGCAACTGTTGCAGCTCCACCTGCCTGCTGAGCTGCTTGCTGTGCTGCTGCTGCCCATGCAGACTTCACATTGACAATGATCTGCTGGTAGGATGCTGGGGCTGTCCAAAGCGTACCTCCCATCTCCCCTCCGAGGCTAAGCCAAATTGTCTTTGGAGACTGAGTACTCGCCATGCTGCTGCTGCTGTTGCTTGCTGAGGTGTTAGGGAAGACAACAATAGTGGCTGCCTGGAGGAGGGGTTGCAACATGATGGACCAGTAGGAGTTGCCATTGCTGTCTGCTTGCAGGGGGTCGAAGAGCAGCATGTTCCTCCAGTGGTTTTTCTTCGTGCCATTGTCGAGATGAGGGGTAATGAGGACTTCACTAAACCCCAGGTTGAAGGCGTCTTGCAGGCAGGCCTGAAACCCGGACTGGAACTGAGAGATAGCAGCGGAGTTGAGAGGCTCACAAGCGCTGTTGTATGTTGGATAATGACAATAGTAGTCGACCTTCACGTTGAGACGCCAGTTATCTGGATTGCAAGCGCCAGGGGTCCCTTCCGTACTCTGGTCGACGAAGTATAGGGTCGGAACGATGCTTACACGCTTGCTGCCATGCTTTGCTGCTTCTTGTAGGATGGATGTGCACCTAGAGCTGCCATGCGGCTCGAATTCTTCCCCATAGAAGAGGATTACGCTGGAGCTCAGCTGGGTCCCAGCCTTACTCAAGGTCAAGCCGCTCACAGCAAACATAAAAATAAGAGGTAGGAGCTTCATGTTATCCATTATATCGAACTGTGCTGGTGTGCCGCCTACAATTGGGTATCACGACCCCTAGTTCTGACTCGTATGAACTGACGACTGACTGAGATCATGCACTTGACAGCTCCTTCAGCTTCGCGACATGTGAGCCCGCAACTAATTCCGCAGCAAGCAGGACTGTGACCCTGATATTCAGCTAGAAAGGAATCCAGACCAGAATTTCCGGGATTACTGCAGTTGGAGCTCTCATGATCACTATCTCACCCGAGGCAGTACAAACAGAAAGTACGTGACGTAGGACCTGGACCCCATTGAGTTGTCAATGTCTGGATCACCTTACATCAACTCCCAATGCCGTAGCCTCATAACGTAACATGTATATGACTCAGTTAACTAGTTGTGTCAATACACAATGTACGCAACCAGTCCAATGCATCGGACGGCAACAGGTACTACCTGCAGTAGTATCTGCAAGGGCATTTACTAATACCCCAAAAACTTTCTACGGTGCAAACCACTCTAGCTGCATCCAAGGCCCGCATACAGTAAACTGCTAAACCCTATAATCCCATTAGATCCCAGCACCTCCATCAGGTGCCAATAGTCATCACAGGAAATCATCAAGCGACCTTCAATATCAGGTTCCACATAAAGTCCCACTCAGGATCCTCCTCCCCAACATAATGCACCACCAGTGCATCCCCAAACACTCTGCACAACGCTTCCACACCCCTCCTTCCTATGCCATTCCCATCAACATCTAACCGCTGCAACTGCCTTAGTGCAGTCAGACCCCTCCCTGCCGTCCCAAGCATGTTCCCATACACATCCAACTCCGCTAACCCGGTCAGCTGCAGCAGTACAGGCACTACATCCGGACCCAGATGCGGTACCATGCAAGCTGCAGTCAAACTGGTCAACCCAGCCAGCATGGTCAAACATGCCAAGTCAGCTGTCGCCACAGAGCTGTAGCTGATGTCCAGAAACCCCAGACTGCTACAGCCAGAGATCAATTCAGGCAACTGCCCATGGGAGAAGGTCCAGGAGGTCCAGGTCAGATGCTGCAGCTGATGGAGCTGTGCTAAGGCAGCTGCTAGGGTAGGGTTTAGTGCACCTGGGATGTTTCCTGCTGCTGCTGCTGAGCTGGCCCCTGCTGCTGCTGCTCCTTCTACTCCTTTGGCTACTGCTGTTCCTCCTCCTCTGCATCCTCCAGCAACTGCTGCAGTGGCGGCTCCTGTTGGGCCTCCTCGTCCTGCTACTGCTGCCCCTGCTGGTTGTTCTTCCGGTGCTGGGTCTTCCACCAGCGAGCTTTCACCATCAGGGTTAAAGACTGTATCTTCAATATCAAACACAAGGCCTTCAATTTCCACACAAGGCTTGTCTTCCGAGCTATTCTCCAGATAGACAAAACGTTGAAGAACCAGAGGACAGTAGTGCTGTGCGGCCCACTCTCCGCTGTGACCGGGAGAGCAGCTCACTCTGTGGTCTAGGATGCCTGATGGTCTGCGGTTGAACCGTAAGGAGGTAAGGTCTGTGAGATGTGAAAGAACAGTTAAGCTGTGTTGTAGAGCTGCTTGTGCGCTACACCCGCTGCTGCAGCTGCCGGTTCCACTGCTATAGTTGCCGCCGCCATCGCTGTCACTGGCGCCATACTGGCGCCAAACTGCTGCAGCCGGCCCCTCTACTGCTGCTGTCCCTCGTGCCACTGCCCCCACTGCCGCCCCCATCGACCCCACCGCCCCCCCTCCCACTATCGCCCCGCTGCTGTCCAGTCCGCTGCCGCCGCTGCTGCCAAACCAGCTGCTACTCCCACCACCCTGGGTGCTGCTGCTGCTGCTGTCATTGCCGCATAACCACCCAAGCCTTTTCTCGCTGCAGCTGATATCCATCTCCCTCATCTGAGAAAAAGCGCAAAGGCACCTTAAACTTCTAGACCCCCTGCCATTATCCGCATTGCTGCTGCTGCTGCTACCACTGCTGCTGCTGCTGCTGAAGATCAAGGGATTATCTGCTGCCCTCAAGCATGTCAGCGCTGTCAGCGCGGATAGCAAGGACAGCGATGGGAGGCTGGTATCAGTAACATCCAAGTATTTGAGGTGATGCAGCTGCTGTAGATATGAAACTTGATGGCTGGTCCAGGGCATCCCGGAGCAGCTACTGACATCCAGAAAGGTTAGGTTTGTGAGGCCAGATATTGCTCTCCAGCTTAACCCTGTTGAGCCATGCAGGTCGAGGGCTCTAAGTTGAGAGCATGGCAACCTGCATGCAATCAATGGAAAGTTAATCTTAGCTCTCAGTATCGGTCTCTCTCAACATACTTTTGAAAAGTGAGATTACAGCAAAACGAGGGACTCGGCCAATGCTGAACACCATACATCCCTCCAAGCCACAGCAGAAGAACACATGTAGTAACCTGGTTGGAGTCATGTGGCAGAGCTGCATGGTCCTAGGGTTGTGCCGTGATCTATCTCAGATATTGAATAGATAGTTCCATTCGTTGGAGTTGTATAAGAAGAGCAGCGACCAGCAGATGCACTGTTATGTGTAAACATGGTGCATAGACAAGGACATGCGATGCTACACATTGAGCAGCGTGAGGTGTCAGATCAAATCAGCAAGATTATCATGTGAAGCCGCATCGGAACTACATGCAGCATTCTGTAAGAAAGGTGTGTTGTCATGTGATCCAGGGACTTGGGGCTCAACCTTGGCTGGGTTGTACCAAAAAGAAAAAATATTGTATGAAAAGACATTAATACAACATAAACAGTATATTAATAATGAGTAGGACTACTTGGAGGGACCTGGAGCTCAATTTACTGCCCCTCCTGTTGGCCAGGTTCCGTACCAAAAGCAATAGATATCTGACATTATATAAAACAGTTTAAGCGATTACTATAATGAACATAATACAATAAGAATAAGAGTAGGCCCCGAAGTGATGCAACTGACCGAGATTAAACATTATCACTAGCCCCATCCCTGCAAACTAGCCCGTCTACATAACAGAGCTTCATGGGACTTACAAAGGAGGGCGATTAAGCAACATCTGCTGTCAGTGCACCTCTCCTTCTGGCACATAGAGAGGCACTCAACCGTGCACTGTGGGTATACTTGCAATACAAGGCACGTAAACTTTGGGCTGCATGGGTGTTCGCAACGGCACATGCAGGAATATAGGTTATGATGAAAGACAGCAACCAACAGGCAATACAGGTTACTATCATGGCATAGCAAAAAGTGCCATAGGCCCTGCACCTCTAGCCCAAGAATGGCACGTGGTACATAATACAGGTTGTCCTCTGCATGCAACCAGAAAATTTGACATGTGCCTAGACAATACAGGTACAAAGTCTAGGGTAACCCTAGACCCTTACCCCAGAAGCACTACCCCTCCCCTAGTTTAGGTAACCCTACCCCCTAAAACCTGAACCGCTACTCACTCGTCAGATGCCATCCCCCCTGGAAGGGATCCGGGTCAACTGAGTCAGCACCCTGCAGCTCCCATATAACTCAGCCGACCACATCCTCCCATGCCACCACGTCTCACGGGGATCAGAAAGCTCCAGCTCCTTCAAGTGCCTTAACCCAGTTAAGCTGCTGCGGCAGATCAACTCCAGACTCGCACAGAACCTGCTGCTAGTAAACATCAGCTTGGTCAACCCCTGGGGGAAGACTAGGTCATCACAGGGTGCTTCCCGTGGCAGCTGGAACGAGGAGAGCTGAAGGTCTTGCAAGCTGGCCGCGCCAGCTAAGAGGCAGCATAAGCCATGGCCCACCTCTGGCAGAGTGTTCGTGCCCTTCTTACGTGAGGAGCCGAGGCCAAGCTTGGTTAAGTTGCCGCAGCAAGGGGCCTGAGCCAGCATCAGCAGCTGACCATCTCCTAGGTGGAAGCTCAACGTGAGGGAACGGAGGTTCTGGATGGGAGGTACCACTAAACCGCCCTTGCCACCCGTGTTACTAGGGATTAGGCATGGTGCTGCAGCAGGTGCACCGCTACTGCGAAGGAGGTCCAGGACGCTGCAGCCACAGCGCTCCCACAAATCCTCATTCCACAGCAAGCTGACGAACTCCAGGGTTTCCAGATGTTGGAGGTGTTTTCGGAGCCATCTGATGATGGAGTGCGCCTGTGCTGAGGGTAGTTGGCGCCCGCCAAGGGCCTCTAGGGGGTAGGTCCAGCGGGCAGCGGATTTGCGCGAAGCAGTGAAGCTGAAAGATGTCTGAAAGGGCTGGGTCAGCGTGTGGAAGAGGCGGCAGACTTGAGGGAGGCTGCGGCTGAGGGCGGCTTGGTTATGAAGCCGTCTGAAGGCTGCCTCCCAGAACTCCGGTGGGATTTGGTCCTGATTAAGCAGAAGAAGCACAGGATGGAATAGAGCTCAGATGGGCTGAGCCAAGTTCAATTCCTGTATGGAATGTCACTCATTGTTCTAACCTATACCCTAAAGCACATGTCGCACAGGAAGGTGAGAGCTGCAGTCAGGTTTAGCCTGTGCGTCACCAGGATGATTCAACAGCAGCAGGACCAGCACAGGAAGAGCAGCACGGGAGAAAACTCGCGGGGTGTAACTGTGCAGACAGACTTTGCATAGCAACGGTAGGTAGACTGTAACGGGCATGTAAATAGCATGCGTGTGTGCCTTGAGCATGCACGTAAATTAGAGCTGCTTTGGGTGCAGATGAGAGGCCAATACAGTGTTCAAGGACTGTACTGGTTTATGGAAGGCATTACACTGTTGGCTTCATAACTGCCCATGAAAATGATATGCGCCTGAAGCAGGTCGTAGGTATCTCTATTGCAGGTTAGAGGGGTACCTATTACAAGTCAGCTCTGCACCCATTTTGCCAAGTTGTTATGATCATTAGCCCAGGGCCTTGACTCAGGCCTTATCCTAGTGAATTATAGCAGGCACAGGGAACTCGGCCAATACTGACCACCTGTGTCCCCTCAAATGTTAACAAAGAGGATGCCAATTGCTTCTCGTGATTTGGGCGCTTGTAACCGTCAACACATTGTATAGCTATACGACTATGCTTACCGTGGGGTGTGTACCAGCGGCGGTGCTTCCATTGTCCGTGAGCTCCGCCACATGCTCCTGGTGTGAATTTCTCATATCGGACTCTAACACATTGAGCCTCGCGCGGACTTGGAGAGAATGCTAACTACCGTCCGCACTACCAGAGTCCGCACTGGGGATCCGAGACCGAACCCTCCAGCTCTAAAGTATGTGAACCGGCCTTCAGGCTGGCATGCTCCTCTTTCACCTCGAGGGAAACCTTCGCGGCATTCCTGAGGTTCTTCTTATCTTAAAGTGATAAAGACCCGTTGTGATGGTGTATGTAGCTAACATGCCTTTCTAAATTTGCAGCAGGGTTGTTTACTGGAAGTTCAAGGTGTCACTCCGTCCACACTCCAAGCCCAATACTGCTATACATGCTGCAGAGAACCTGAATCACATGCATACTAACAGGAGTACTCCATCTCGCTGAGAAACCTCGCCTGGCATATTTTCGCCGGGCTGGCGTTAATCGTACCGACATGGCACTCTCTGTTCATGAGTACAAGCTTTCATGTACAAGTAAGCTTGGATACCAGCTGCCAGAATGAATGAGAGGTCCTGGCAAAACAGTACAGAGTCATAATTGATCTCACATCCGCTTGACCAGCACCAGCATGTAGTACGCAAACTAGACTGCAGTGACCATGCAGAATGCCGCGCCATGCAGCAAATACTAGGCCCCAGAGAAAGCCCCTGCAGATGCACATGCACTTCAGCATGTCATCATAAGTACTGACGACCTCTGGTGCCCATTCACTGCCAGGACCCACAGATAAGCATAAGACCCACACAGTACACCAGGAAACATAGTCTCATCTCGTCATTCACCATTCATGCTTGAAATATCAACTCAGAGCCCCTTAAAGACGCACCAGTGGTAACAGCTACTGCAACAATTCTCAAGCTGTCTTACCCAGAAAGAATCTTACCCAGGAAGATAACTGCAAGCAGCCTTGTGTGGTGATACTCAGCATGCATCATTCTAGAGGAAAATTAGTGCCAATGTGCAGCACGGACAGGATCTCCACCTAACCCAGATGCTCCCAAACGTCCCTAAGAAACGGTCAACCCAAGTGCAAGCAGCCTCGAGTGCTGATAAAAACCACGCACCACTACTCAGAAAACAGGGCCAATGTGCAGCACGGACAGGATCTCCACCTAACCCAGATGCTCCCAAACGTCCCTAAGAAACGGTCAACCCAAGTGCAAGCAGCCTCGAATGCTGATAAAAACCACGGCACCACTACTCAGAAAACAGGGCCAATGTGCAGCACGGACAGGATCTCCACCTAACCCAGATGCTCCCAAACGTCCCTAAGAAACGGTCAACCCAAGTGCACGCAGCCTCGAATGCTGATAAACGACACGCATCACTATTCAGGAAACAGGTCCAATGTCCAGCAGGGACAGGATCTCGACTTAACCCAGATGCTCCCACACGCCCCTAAGCAGACTGTCAAACCCAGCGCAAGCAGGGTCACATGCTGATAAGCACCATGCTCACTATTGAGCATGAGCTAATGGGCAGCAAGGACAGGATTTCCACCTTGCTACCCAGGATGCTCCCAAGAGATTGTCACCCCAACCCAGACAGATGCATGAGTAATCCTGACACACCCCGGGACTTGTAATTATCGCAAAGTTAGCCCTTGCGTATGTGGAAGCATACTCCTGTCTCACATGACTTCTCACTGTGAACGGCATGATCTGCAACATTGCAGATGCCATGTGCTGATACTTTACATCTCCAAGATGCATTGACAGACCCTTGTCAGCTTAGAATTTAGCGAAACCTAGCCTTAAACCTTTTGTTCTGCAATCCCTACATACAACATTGCCCTATCAGAAAAATTTAATGCGATCTGCAGCACTGAAGGAAGAAGCAAGCAGTCCTAGGATTCCAGCGCTCAGCGGCTTTTCTGCAAGCCCCCTGCTGACCTCATCGTTATGCTGGTGCATTTGCTAACTTAAAGCAGTGCACATCATGCATAAACCAATGGCCTTGGATTGTGTACATGAAAAGCTATCCTCAGTACAAGTGCAGTGCTACAGTACCAGGGGATGGGAAAAGGTCCCAAGCTGGGCTGGAAGTACTGTTCTATCTGTCACAGCTTCAGCCAGGGACCATCTAAACCCTAGAATCCAGGGAGTCCTTAAACCCCATGTCCCAGTAGCCCTCAGG
The DNA here is from genome assembly GCA_963556185.1 of Pseudopediastrum boryanum. Taxonomy (NCBI): domain Eukaryota; kingdom Viridiplantae; phylum Chlorophyta; class Chlorophyceae; order Sphaeropleales; family Hydrodictyaceae; genus Pseudopediastrum; species Pseudopediastrum boryanum. Next base: position 4,501,922 of record OY744510.1, on the reverse strand, counting down.
CGTTGCTGGTGGCGCATACTTTGCCCTGTGCCTAGATGTCAGCTGTAGCATCTCACCAGAAGTCAAAGCACCTGCTGCCGGCTGTAGCACCGGTGGCCGCCCCTCCTGCTGCTGCTGCGCCCCCCTCCCACCTCCCCCTCCTCCCGCTGCTGCTACAGCATGGCCACATTCAGGTCCAGCAACAGCACCCGCCATGCCCCATGTGCTGAGCATGGCATACCAAGCATCACATGCAGCACATTTGAACGCTGGCAGCTGCTCCCGCAGCATCTTCTTGCGGACTACCTCCGTGTACTTATACCCGGGGCTGCCACGACCACCTCCACCACCAGCTGCACCTACTGCTCCCGCTGCTCCTGCTATTCTCCCTTCTGCTCCTTCTGCTGCTTCTCTGCTGATTGCTGCTCTGCCTGCTCCTGCTGTCCTTTCTGCTCTGCCTCCTACTGCTGCTGCAACTGCTGCTGGTGCTGTCGTGCCTCGTGCCGTCCCTGGTATCTTCCCTGGTGCAGATCGTACTGCTGCAGCTCCCGCTTCTGCTGTTGGCAAGCGAGGAACAGCAAAACCACCATCAGCACACCTAGCAGTACCAGCAGCAGTACCACCCAGTAGCCCCTGCTGAATGCCCTGCCGCCCATCTGCTTGCTTTACCCCGGCACCATCCTGCCCTTCTTCTGCTGCCGCTGGCTGCTGCTGCACCTGGAGACCCTCATCCTCCTTCTGTATGCAGAAACCATCCCCTGCACCTTCATCAGCCTGCTCTCTCCCCTCCTGCTGTCTCTGCCCCCCAATGCACTGCTTCTGCTGCTGCTGTACCTCCCGCATACCACCTTGCCCTCTTACAACTACTGCTGATCTATCTTGCTGCTGCTCCCCTTCTTGCTGCTGCCCCGCCAACCATGACCGCACCCTCCTTCCCCCCGGCCCTCTGCTCTGTGCCTTGCTACTCCCCCCTGACCAAGGCAACTGCTTCTGTTTAAAGGCCATCCTCTTCTCAAGCTCCTCCTTCTCCAAAGGGTCCAAACCCAAACCCAAATCCTGATGCTGGTAATGCTGCTGAGCCTCCTGTGTTTCTAGCGGCTCTTTAGCATCTGTATCTCCGCCACATCGCTGCTTTGCCTTTACCCGTTCCCCTCGTCCCTGCTGCTGCTTTCTCTCTGGCCCCCTGGCCCGTCTCTCTGGCCTGAGTAGCTGCCACTGTCCTTCCTGCATCTGCTCCCCTGCTGGCTTCTCCCGACCTTCTCCCCTCCCCCTCCCCCTCTTCCGCTTCTGCGCCCCACCCACATCCAGCGCACAAGCTGCAGGCGTGTCGGCAGCAGCAACAGCAGCAACCTGCTTTGGCACAGATGACTTTCCTCTCCCTCCCCTGGAGAGAGGCCCCACCACCTGCCCCAGCTCCTGTCTCTGCTGCTGCCCCTGTTGCTGCTGCCAGTTCCGCTGCTGCTTTTGGCCCTGCTGCTGTTGCTTCTGCTGCCCTTGTTGCTGCTGTATCTCCTCAGCAGACAGCAGATCCAAAGAGTCTGCAGGGCTCCCATGTACCTGACCAGCAGCTCCCCATGAGCACTGGCTAGGATCGCCTACCACCACTGGTCCTCCTCCTGCTGCTGCTGCTGCTGCACCCATAACACCATTCCGTGCTGCAGCTGCCGTTCCTGCTGCTCCTGCTGCCCTGAGAGGGCCCTCCCCATCATCTGAAAGATCCCACAGATCATCCCCAGAACCTTTCCGAGCTGCCTTTTGATGCCACTGCTTCCTCCCTTGTGCATGGCCTGCTCCTTTTCGCTGCTGCTGCTGCTGCTGCTGTTGTGAGCGCTTCACACCCCGCCATGTACCCGCTCCTGCCTCTTCCCTGTCCCCACCTCCTACCGCTGCTGCTGTTGCTGCTGCTATTGCCTCCTTCCCACCTCCTTCTGCTGTTCCAAATATCCTTGCTATCAATAGTGCTGCTTCCTGACTCTCAGCACCAGTGCTTGGTACGACTCCTTTCTGGCCTGTGGTCGCTACTCCCCCTGCCCTCCCTCCAGTCCCCATCACTGCTGCTGTTGCTTCTCCTAAACCTGCACCAGCTGCAGTGGCCTCTTCTCCTGCCTCTGCTTCTGCTGCTGAAGAACACACTTTTCCTCTTGCTGCTGCCCCTCCTGCTACTGCTCCTGCAGTTACTGTTCCTCTTGATAGTGCTCCTACTGCCCTTGAGACCCCTACCCCCCTATCTGCTGATGCCGCTCCTGCCATTCCTCCAGCTGCTGCTACACTCACGCCCTGTCCAGCACCACCTCCTCCTCCTGCTGCTCCTGCTGCTGCCAGAGGTTTCAGCTCAGCTCCACCTCTCCTCCCATCCTCTTCATCCTCGCTGCCGCTGCTTGTCCTGTCACCACTAAGGATACCCAGCGTAGCCACAATACCCCCTTCCCCAGACAGCAGCTGATGTGGCAACGACCCCCCCCTTCTGCTGCTGCTACCCAGCTTCTGTGTGGGTAAGCCCCTGCTCCCACCCCCATACCGCTTCTCAGCTGCTGGCTGTTTCTGAGACTTGCTGCCACTGCTGCTGCTGCTATGGTTCCGCCCATGCTTCCGAGTAGCCCTGCTACCCGATGAGTGAGCGCCATCAAGTGGAAGTGCGGATACAGCAGCAGCAGCAGCAGCAGCAGCAGCAGCAGCAGCAGCAGCAGATGACTGCTGCTTCTGCACCTTTTTCCTCTTTTTAGGTGGCTGAAACGGCTCATCTGGCCCGTCATCAGCAGGGCTTGACCCAGCTCCTCCGCTCCTCCCAGCTCCATTACCTTCCACCCTCCCCTTGCTGCCCCCCTCCCCAACCCCTGCTGCAGCAGCAGGTGCAGCAGCAGGCGCAGTCCCTTCAGGGTGAGGACCCTCCACCATACCACCACCACCAGCAGCAGCAGTGCTATCACCGCCACCACTACTAGCAGCAGTGCTATCACCGCCACCACTACTAGCAGCAGCAGCAGCACCACCACCAGCAGCAGCAGCAGTAGACCCCAAGGTACAACCCCTGGTTTCTGAATGTGGGTCGGCATGTCCATGCAATGCTCCTGCCCCAGCTCCTGCTCCTGCTGCTCCACCATCACCAAGGAGCTGGGCCCCAGGTACAGCCATGGTCCTGGTAGTGTAGGAAGGCAAGCAACCCCCTTGCACACTCTGCACACTGCACTGCATCAGGCCCTGCTCCTCATCCCCCTGCTGCTGCTGTTGCTGCTGCTGTTGACCGTCCTGCTGCTGCTGCTGGTGCTGCTGCTGTTGATCCTCCTGCTGCTGCGCTGGCTGCATGCACCCATTTATAGGCAAACCTACTGTTGGAGCAAACCGCACAGGCAGGTCCTCTTGTTCCCCGCTCTTGTCCCTTTGTGCCCGCAAGCACTCCTGATGGTGCTGTGGCAGGTTCAAAACTTCAACTTCTTCCTGCTGCTGCTGATGTTGCTCCGTCTGCCATCGCTGCCCTTGTTGCTGCTGCTGCTGTGGGGGCTCCTGCCGCTGCTTCTGTTGGCGCTCCTGCCGCTGCTGCTGTTCCTGCTCCTGCTGCTGCTGCTTTTGCTGACGTTGATGCTCCTGCTGCGGCTGCTGACATTGCTCTGTCTGCCCTTGCTGCTCCTGCTCCCTTAAGGCCTCCTGCTGCTGCTGTGTCTCCTTTTCCTCCAGCGACTGATCCTGCTGCAAACACTGATGCGGCCTAAACCCTATAACCTTGCCCTGCTGCTCCTGCCCATCGTTGGCCCGGTCTGCCTGCCAGCAAGGATCCTGTGCCACACCCCATGCAAGCAGGTGCTGCTGGTGCTGCTGAGGCTGCTGCTGCTGCTGCTGTTGGTGCTGATACTGCTGGTGGTGCTGCTGCTGCTGTTGCTGCTGTCCCCTCTGCATCACAAGCTGCTGCTGCAGAAGTACCATCTGGTCCTTACATGCAGACAGCTGCCCCTCCAGTGCAGCTTCCCTTGCCAGAAGACGCTGCAACTCCTGTCTGCTGTCTGCAGCTGCTGCCTCTGTGGCCTGCTGGGCTGCCCTGCTGCTAGCAAGCTGATCTTCCAGGCTTGCTGTTTGCAGCTTCGCAGCCTGCAGCTCAGCTTTGCTATTGCTGGCTTCTGCATGTGCAGCTTGCAGCCCCCTGCCAAGCTCTTCCAGGCTTGCTGCTTGCAGCTTGGCGGCCTGCAGCTCAGCTTTGTTGTTGCTGGCTTCTGCCTGTGCAGCTTGCAGCCCCCTGCCAAGCTCTTGCAGCTGCTGCTTCTGCAGGCAAGCGTGTCTGTTAGCAGCTTCAAGGTCAGCAGCAGCCCTGCTGACAGCTGCTTCTGCTGCTGCACATGCTGTGCTACTGGTACATAACTGCTGCTGGAGCTTGCCAGTGAGTTGCTTGGATGCTTCTGATTCCTGGTGCAAGCAGGAAAGCTGCTGCTGCTGTTCGCTGTAGAGCTGTTTGTAAGCTAGGGCTTCTGTTAATGCTGCTGTAAGCTGCTCGATCTGCTGGTGGAGCTGCTGCTGCTCGAGAGAGAGCTCCTCGGCCTTCTGGTGGTGAGCTGCATCCACAGCAGCAGTGAATCTGCCTTCCTGGGCATGCAGCTGCTGCTGTAGCTCTGCTGCATGGGCTGCTGCGGATGCTGCGGAGGCTTGGCTGGCCTGTAGCTGTGTTTCGAGGTCTGCGATAGTTGCTGCCTGGGACAAGACTTCCCGTTTTGACCTGCTGATAAGGTCTTCCAGCGTGGCGTTAGCCTTTGCTAGGTGCTGGCACTTGACGAGGCTGCAGATCAGCCATCTTGATGTCAGCGGTAATGCTATGATATGTTTGTTGCAGAGCGGATTCAAAAAGCTTCGGATGGTAATCAAGGGATAAGTCTCACCTTGCAGAGAGTTTAGCCATGTGCGACTGCACGAAGTCTTCGAAGATAGCAATGACATGTTGCCCCTCCTCTTGAATGCTAGAAGCATTGATGTCCTCCTGTGAACATGCTGGCTGCTGCTGGTCACCGAGTGGTTCTCCAAAATCGTCCCAGGGAGTGGGGGGAACCACGCGCACAGAGCCATGTGCTGGTAACTCCTCTGCTAAGCGGGCCATGTTACAAATTGCATTTAAAGGTTATCAGGAGTGCATGTGGTCTGAGAATGGGGCCAAGCATAGCCAAAGCATGGGGCCGGCTTTCACTGAGCAAACAGAGCAACCTCGTCTTCAACATTTTCTTGGATGTCTTACAGACCTAGCTAAGGTTCACCTCGATGCAAGTAATACTCATGTTCCCTCATCAGCCAACTTACAATGTCGATGGTACCTTTATCTCTGCCGATGTCGCTCGCAACTCACGAACGGAGGTTCAAAAATGCTGTGCATGCTGACACATCAGGGTTCGAGACTCTTAGTCTATGCCCTAGTACGGTTTCGTCATGGTTGGCTAGTCTAACTTCCGGCAGGTTTAGCAGTAGACCAGTTATTCCTTCCTGACATAGCTGCTAGTGTGGTGGGAAGTGTCCAGAGACGTGGCGAGCTGGTCGCGACCACAGTGCACATCGAACATACTATTACACTTTTTCATGATATGCCATAGCAAAAAGTGCCCGTAGGCCCCGCACCGCAAGCTGTCACAAAGAACAGCGAGGTGAAACAGAATACAGGTCATCTTCGGCATGTATGGTAACATGTCTAGACATGAGGTCCAGCAGCTAGGTAAAAAGCACCCAAAACCTCCACTGCCCCAATGGCGGGGGTAACAGCCTTGCTCCTACTTAGAAAACAAGGAGGAATTGTAAGCCCAGGTGCAAGCGATAGTTGATAGCAAACCAATTGGTTGGACCTCCGGCACATCACAAGGGTGAGCATAAGCGTTCCTAACCTTCCAAGCAGCTGAAACATATTTTGCTATACATAAAAAAGCATCCGTGAAAGGGCCGTATACTAAACAGACTCCTCATTGACGGGTACACCCCAGAACTCTCCATTAAGCATGCTATGCAGCTTCTTCCCATCAGGTTTGCCATCTAATATCTGACATTTTGCAACACCAGGGTCAGCTTCTCCCACAGCTTTTGCCTTTGTGCCTGCTAAAGAGGACAGTCAAACCAAGTGTTCAGGAGGTTCAACTTCACCTCCAAATTCAGGGCCAAGATCACAGGACTTGCAGCACTCCCTACGTGCGTTTTGCCTGCTAGCGCTCTGCCTACCAAAGTTTTGCGACCAATGTGTTGAGAGGAAGAAAACCATCACGGGCAGCTGCATAATGTCTTCCATGCCTTTGCTTAGAGGCCTGAGCATAGACATGGTTGCGGCAATGATAAAAGCAGCTCTTGTGGCAAAGTTGATATCTGTTAACTATAGTTGAAGATATCAGTCTGTGGGCACCTTATCCTGATCCCTACCGAGTGTCAACATCAGAGGGTTTATTTGGGGTATTTTGGTTGTGGGTCATTCATTGGTGATTTCAAATGTTGATGGATGTCATTTCGGAACACAGTGTACTTGTGCTCACATGATCTTGATCAAAATGTGCATGGATATGTAAAGAATATCTGAACATGCATTCAAAGCTGCAGTGTGAGTGGGTCCTGTGTCAATGGTGTTGGCCCAAGGTTGGCAGAACATGATCCCACCTGCCTTCACGTCTGCTGGAAAAGCATGTGCAAAAATGTGAGCGGGGTGTAGCACATGCATTCCTCTGCATTGTGGCTGTATGCTGCAGCACGCATGGCAGTCATTTTTTAAAGAAGAGATACCTACGTGTACAGCCTGAACGGGATTATCTGGGTTACTTGGTGTCCAGCAAATTTTCTGGGTCAGTCTGGATCGTGCTCAAAGCATAGATGTCCAAGGATGCATGTGCCTAAGGGTCACAGGTGTGAGAATTTTTGAATTTGTGGGGATGGTTCAGGACGTTGAGTTAAGGGTTTAGCGTCTTGGCTGCTGCATTGCATTCGCCAACTCTACTGTGGACTTAGTCAGCCATATCAGTAGTGGGGAGGGCAGCAGCAAGCTGCCTTTGAGGCTCTGACGAACGCTGTCCTCTAATACCCCAGTTCTGGATTTGTATGACCTGAAAGCTGATACTTTGTCCCATACTGATGCCACTAGTGACTTGGGTTTGGGAGCAGTGCTTTTGCAGAAGGTAGAACGACAGTGGTAATGGGCAATGGCATTCAGTGGCATTTTCATAACAAAAAAGTTAATCATACTGAGCATTGGTGTTCCTGTGCGCTAACGTGCTGTCAATCCTGCTGATGCAACTCTAACTTGTGGAGGAACGTGAATCATTGGCTGTGGTAAAGAGTGCGCATGGCACTATTAATCAGGTCACTTTTGAGTGCACAAGATCTTTGCACTTATTCTTGGGGCTTCAGGCAGCAGCAAGCCGCATCTGAGTGAGCAATCGTGGCAGCAGCAAATAATTATTGCAGCATATGTTGCAGCAGCATGAGAAGCAACTCTGGGAGCAGCAGAAGGAGGTATGAAAAGATGTTGTAAGCAGCAGCAGCAGCAGCAGTAGTCAATGTACATGCTGCAGCCGTAGATTAAGTAGAAGAGTAGAAGCACCCAGAGGCAGCGTCATAGGGCTCTGAAGAAAAAAAGAAGAAGGTTACGGTAGCAGCAAGAGCAGCGTAAGATCCTCTGGAGAGATACCTGTGGCACTAGAACATAAAAAGAGGAAGGATCCCAAGTCAGGCCATGCCCGTCATGAACCGGTGAAGACAGGAGCAAAAGGCCAGGTCGTCGTCGGTAGGTGGCATTCCCTCAAGGATGTCGGATTTCCAGGGCACAATGCACGAACGTCAAAGGCCCGGTGCTGCACGGATTTTCATGGCGCAATGCACAAGCGTCAAAGGCCAGGTGCTGCACGGAGGACGGGCTTTGAACCCGCGCTGCTCCTCCGCCTTCCTGATAATAATGTGTCGTTACATGTTATATACCGTGAATTATTGTATATAGATGGTGTGCCGCGTCACGTCAGCGCCCTATATGACGTCACTTACTGGATGCATCCGAGCACTGCCCAATGACCAAACGTGACTGATGGAGGTGGAACTCACTTGCATGCTCTGTATAGACGCCTACAGATGACTTGAAACAAACAATGCTGAGGGTGTACGGTGAAGCTTAAGAAGCACGGGTCATTCTTTGTCCGCGGCGGAGTGGCATCCATCGAGAGGATGGAGCAAGCCGCCTGACAGGCCAAGGATTTCAATGGCATAGCCTATGCAATTTCAACGTGGTTAAGATCAAACGTTCAATATGCTTGCCTCTGCGTGCACGCAATTTTCAATGTGCAAGTGCGTTCATACCTCTTTACCATCTAAGTGCGCAGGCAAACTGTTGTACTGCTTCACTCCCAGGAGAGATATCAACTCTAAAGCTCCTTTCAGGCGTGATTGATTCCATGTTATCCATCATGCAGCAGCTTCAACGATGACACACCCGGTGACCTAACCCTCCTTACTTCAGCAGGAAAGGCGGTTGGAGCTGACTCTTCAGGCTCCCTCTACCCTTTCATACCTCTCCACATGCATGCACTGGAGAAAGTGCTAAGAATTCAGAGATACTTACCTAGGAAGGATGCTGCAGACTAAACCAGCAGCAACATCGATTATGCAATCTTCAAGCACTGCAAAGCGATCCCCCCATCCACACTCAATGCACAGTCGTTCAACTACTGCAGTGCGAGTAGAGGCACTACGATATGATAGGCTGACCTAGTGTAATTCGTACACCAATGGACCCCTCCCTTAATCTCACGAGGGAGGGAGACTCATGCCTTTCGTTGCGTAGCTCTCTCTCACTCTCCAGAGGCACTAGAATGGTTCCGGGAGGCGGCACTGTTTTTCAGCAACATAACTGTTAACATAGGAGTTATCATTTATTGCCTATTGCCTCCTGCTAGGCAAACAACATAGTAAAGGATAAGGGACGCATATACTAGGAGAGGGTGTACAAGAAACCTAGCCAGTCCACCCCACCCAACACGCCTCCCACGATTTCTTACAACTGCCAGCATCTCAGCGGGCTATGCATGCTGCCACCTGAAGCTTGGTTCAAGAACACAGCCCTGAAAGTGCTCGTGCCTTTGAAACCTGCTGACACCATTCACCAGCACGCTGTTGATGCCGCACTCCACCAAGCGGCTACACACATCCATACTGTACGGCAGCTGCACAATCAAAGTCCAGTGGAATTTGACCGCAGCAGCTCCTTCGCTTTGCTTTCCTTCCTGCATTGGCAATGACCGTCAATTTGATATCTGCATGCTTGGCATATGCTTTCACTGCATGGTGCTGCTCCTGTCTGTGCCATCACTGTTTCTGATTATCTAGACCTTGATTTTCCTGACAGCCGTGAGCACTGGTAGCTCATTAACAAAGCATTGTTTCACCTTGCTTGGCCTCTTGTCAAGGTGTACTACTTGTGCACAAAAATGGAGCTTAGCATCAAAGGGTTTGCTGCCTATTTTGACTTTCAAATTGCAGAAGGCTCCTAACGGCTTGTATGAGTGGCAAGAGTTACTGGATCCCCTGCATTCAGCTCGCTCCACGATGATTAAGACAAGGCAGTACATGCCCTGGAGGAAGGAAGCTTGATACCCAAGTAGAGGCATAACTTGCCCTCCCGCATAGCTCAACGGGGGGGGGGGGGCCCATGGGTGTAAGAAATACACTGGAGTCCCAGCCTGTCATGATTGTTTTTTGCTCAGATGAACGTCTGCCCAGGGTATGCGCTGCCTATTAGCTGATACATCTAACTGATGGATGGGGCCGAGGCCAGAAGGGCACCTGGCTTGCACCGCTTGTTTGCAGAAAAGAATATCCAGTACAACTAGTTTGCTCATTTACAGCATGATGGGTTAATTAGCTAGGTCACCTCCGCAGCATTCATGCAGTCAGCTGACCAAATGGAGCAACAAGCTAAGCATGCATTATTTAGTGCATTTGATGAATGGTACACGGTATATCTATGCACACACCATTCGTGGCGTACAATTAAGGAAGTGCGTTGATAATTACACAGCTTTGCTGTCTCAGTCCTGTGCCATTTGTGGCAGCAAACTCAGCTGCACTGCACTGTGCCCCTGGCACCAACACTACCCCCTCTGCCCCAGCGGCCCGGGCCACCTCTTTTCACCCACTACCATGCACCTTCCTCTGCAACTGGGCAGGGTTTTCTCCCCAGCTCTGCTCGGAGTGTTCAATTTCTGCCACATTTGGGGCCATGTTCCAGGAGGTATGTGGCGGCAACTAAACTATTGGTTTAGAGCAGGAGGTAACTGAACGTAATTGAACATAAGGACCGTGACCCAGCGACACCCTCTGGTCAACATTTGAGGTGCTTGGGGAGTGGGGTACAAGAGATATTTCAGGCAGTGCTCGAACTTATTTGCAAAGAGTGCTCAAACAATGTTGTAACAGCAAGCAGCTGAAGCAGTTTTCCAGTGATCTGCCTTCAGTTTGCCATACGTACCAACACGGCATTTTGTGCTGCTACTCCCGGGATTGTCTGTTGAGCATAGCAACCCCTTCTTCCATGGCTTGTACTCACGTGCTGTGCTGCCCTATAAACAACCTTAGACTGACTGCCTTCACACGTCTGATAAAGTGAGAAATGATCAACGCATTGTTGTATTGAAAGAAACAGGCTAATTGTAGTGTGCCGCCCTAGCCAGTACCTATGCTGGAAAAGAGGGAATGCGGAAGGAGAAAGAGGGATGTGCTACTTGAACCTGGGAAGGGGCACTGCTGACCAGCACTAAAATCTGTAGGCGGGTGCTGGAATGATCATACTCTTCACAATCAGTGATTTAGCTCTGCTTTTAGTTCATATACCCACATGGAAGCTTCAAATGACAAGGTTATAACCGTAACGATTGACCAGGGAAAGGAAGATGGACCGGCGGCGGTATATCAGGACCTGGATGGTGGACCTCAAAGTGCCACCGACCTTCTGGCTGCCGAAGGTCACCCCGCGTCGGTACTGGACTTGCCTTTTAACAGGGCGTGTCGCCAAGCGATGGCAGGCAGCTTTCAGCTTCACAGGGAGTACGAATAGAGGCAATCGCGTGTGCGTAACATGAGTAGGCATAGCTAGGCTCGAGCCAATTCGTCAACTAGGCCGAGGCTGGTAGTCAGAGAGGATTCTTGAAGAGCTTGCTGGATAGGATCGAAGATGCGGTCTCTGAGGAGCTTGTGAATGCTATGGACTGCTTTGGAACTGCGAGTAGAAGCTGACAAGAGGTGAGGGCCGCCCCAATGACCTGGTTAGAACTCTTCTTCCGCTGGTCTGGCTGCATGCTGCGCGGAAGGATGCTTTTGACAACCATAAAGCTACGACTTGGACAAATAAAGTGGAAGCCTGCATGGATTGCTTCTGTCCAGCCGATACAGTTGCCTGCAACATGGGGCAAATGCCATGGCGGTTGGGCAAGACATAGGGAAGGCCTGCATAATACAGCCCAGCATGCCCCTAAGTCCTGTAGATACAGTTGTGTAGGCAACTTGCATCCTACACATGAACCAGGTCCTCCCCGTCTTTTTGCGCGTTGGGGTGCGTTTGTGGTCGCGCTAGGCAAGGCTGCTTTTGGAATCACATCGCAGAGTAGCATAGTGTATATCGTCGTTCTCCTAGCATCCATACATGTCAGGCTGTGTTAGACGCTGCTGATGGTGGTGCGCTCTGAGGTATCCTTTGTTGACTGTCGGCAATGCTGCTCTGACTTAGCGGTCCCTGTCCCTTATGACATTACAAGGGGCCCTATACGTGCCGCATGGACTCGTAGTAGGCTATGCGAAGCTTCAGATGGTTGCCTGACGATCATGATGCCCTGTGACTAGTATTTCTGCTCCCCCTCGTTATGTCCCCTTTGTAGCCCTGCATGCATTTTGGTGGTCACGTCTCTATTCACCCCATTCCAGGAGCTCATCCAGTCCCTTGCAACCTCAGCTTAACTATTCGCTGCTTTCTGCTGCTATGTGATCTGCCATGCAGGTAAACTGTCCAGAACCTTCCAAGCAGCTCACCACAGCTTAGGAGCTACATCTCACTGGTCCTCTGGAACTAAAAAAGATCAAACGAAAGCTTCACGAAAGCAATGAGTATGCATGCAGATAGCATTCCAGCAGCAGTGGGCGCAACAGAAGCTCCTCCAGCAGCGAGGCAGTGAGCATGCATGCAGATAGCATCCAGCAGCAGTAGGATTAACACAGGCTCTTCCAGCAGCTTGGCAGGACCACATGAAGAGGAGCCTGTACAGCACATCAGATGGACAGGTACATACCTTCAACGTAGCAAGGACCTTCCAGACACAGACAGCAAGCAGCGTATCCCCTAAGGCAAGCACCAGCGCCAGGCGGAGCAGCAGCAGCAGCAGCAGCGGCAGCAGCAGCAGCAGGGGAGCCACCCCCTCCCCTCCTCTGGCACATTTTTTATCGTCTGCTGCTGCTTCTGGGGGCGCTCAAGGCGGAAACAACAGCAACAGCTCCTGCAGTAATGGCACAGGAGCAACACAGCCAAGCCCGCAGCTGCACCAGCTGCAGTCTGCAGATCTTGGCATGCCTGTGCTTGGGGGCCCCAGCACAGCATCAGGGGCAAGCAGCTTCGAGCCTGTGAGCAAACCTGGGAGCAAGGCCGTGCCTGTGATGGCCAATCGCCAAGCTACGGATGGCCCTCAGCAACTGCATGTAGCAGCAGCTCCAGCAGGAGAGAAAGCCAACTGTAGCAGTAGCACCAGCAGCAGTAGCAACGGGATTGGGATCGCCGCGTCTTTGCTCCCCTTCAGCTTTGCAGCACAGCCAAACCAAGGTGCAACCAGTAGCAGCAGCGGCGGTGGTGTGGGTGCTGGAGGTGGGAGGTGTGCAGCAGCAGCAGCAGCAGCAGCACGTGCACAGGTGAGAACAGGGATGAATGCATGTCTAAGGGAGAATGCATGCGCTCTGGGAAAGACATGTGTGACAGATCAACAGGCATGGGTCGAAAATGGCTTTTGCATGAACTTCATTTTTTTGGCATATAAGCCGAAGGTCAGACAATGGGGTAGGTTTACAAATGTGCTGCATCACCGCAGTAGACACAAAGTGAAGCCTCCGGTCTTGCATCACCACCACCATCACAGTCCCATTCACTGTGAGCATTGTTTCTTTGTTGAAGCAATATCAAGGTTGAGTGTATTGCTTTTGTGGAGGATCACCCCTGACTCCTTTTTTATGAATAAATGCAGGTTCATGACTTGCACCACCACCACCACCATCAAGGATGTAATCATCATCATAATCACCACCAGCAGCAGCAGCACCATCAGGTTCAGGTTCACAGTCACAGTAGCCACCAGAGTTGCAGCCAGAGCTCTACTCCTACCCATGGCTCTCAACGACAAGCACAGCACCAGCAGCAGCAGGGGAACAAGAGCACCAGCAGCAGCAGTAGCCCAGCATGCACTCCCCCTCCTAAAGCAGTAGCAGGCCCTCTGCATCAAACCGCCTCTCCTTTCTCCTTCACCTTCCCAAAGCCGAACCCACAGCCGCATGCGGGGGCAAGCAACAACAGCAGCAGTAGCATGGCAGCTGCTAATGCTCGGGGAAGTGCATCAACAGCACCTGTCCTGCAGCAGCAGCAGCAGGAGCAACAGCAACAAGAGGATCATCATCAGCACCAGCAGCAGCAGGAGGAGGAGGAGGGCTATGTGTCTGCGGCAGATGTTGCTGCTGCTAGTGCAGATTTCATTAGAGCTGTGACAGAGGATTCTGCGGGAGGGCTGCCCTCTGCTGCTGTTGGGAGCGCAGTAGTGGGGGCCTATGAGGAACAGCAACAGCATGTGCAGCAGCAGCAGCAGCAGGGGTGTGTGGTTGAGGAACCTCATATGGGGACGGGGGTGGAGGATGTGTGGGAGAAGTATATGGGAAGTGTGTGGCAGGGGCCTATTAACTCTGTGTTGGGGTCTGGGTGGAGGAGCCCTAGTGGGCAAGTTAGTAGGGATGCTACGGCTCTTGTACTTTGGGGATTACAGCAACAGCAGCAGCAGCATGCACCCCAACTACAGCAGCAACAGCAGCTGCCTGTGCCAAGAGAGGGAGGTTTTGATGTTGCAGCAACCGCTGTTGGAGATGTAGTGGCACCAGCAGCAGCACCCGCAGTAGCAGCGGGTGACAGCAGTAGTGAGGGTGCTACAGCTCATCATCCTGCTAGTGACATTGCTAGCATTAGCAGTGGTAGCAGCAGTAGCAGTTACAGTGCATACCTTGTGAAGCTCCGTCAGCTTCAGCAGCTGCTGCAGCAGTTTCCCGTGCCTCTGCTTCTACCAGCAGCAGCAGCAGGAGGAGAGGGGGGCCAAGGTACTGTGTGTGATGGGTCAGTTGTTGTAATGAGTTCAGGGTTAGAAGTTGCAAATGGGGTTTATGAGGGGCTTTTGGGTGATGTTGGTGCTGGTGTGCAGTGGAAACAGGAGGAGCAGGAGGAGCTGGTGTTGCAGGGAGGAGGGGGAATGGGGTTGGCAGCAGCAGCAGCAGGAGGCAATGCAACTGCGTGTAGTGCCAACGGAGCAGCAGCTGTAGCAGATGTTGTTGCGCCTTCATTGCCGCGCATTGTTACTAAACCCACACATTCTGGCCCTGCTAAGCCCGCGTCATCATCGTCGTCAGCAGCAGCAGCAGCGGGGGACAGTGGGTCACCAGTGGTGAGGTTCCAAGCAGCAGGGGGTCACCGGTGTGTCACTAGTGACGAATGCGGTGGCAGTAGCAGTGGGGGTGCCAGTGGTAGTAGCTTGGGGTCGGAGGCTTCTGGGAGCCCCATGCGAAGGCGGGTGCGTGCTATAAACCGCAGCTCCCACAACAAACCCAACAGCAGCAGCAGCAGCAGTAGCCATATTGGGACTCAGGCTGTAGCAAATGCTGGGGGTGTAGCAGCAGCTGCTGGTGGTGGGGTGGGTGTGAGTAGGCTTCAGCAGCAGACGGGGGATTCGATGGGAATGGGGGTGCATGCGGGAGCAGCAGGGAGTCTGGGGGTGGGCAACCGCGGTAGTGGGAGTAGCAATGTGCTTACGGGGTTGCAACGAGTGACGAGAGGTGCACTGCAGCAATTAGGGCAGCTGGGGCAGCTAGCGGAGCAGACTCAGCAAATGGTGGCTGCAGCAGAGGCCTTGTATCTAGGAGCAGCTGCAGCCGCATCAAACGCTACTGCTGCTGCTGCTACAGCTGGTGGGGAGGGTGCTACTGCTGGCATCAGCGGCAGTAGCAGCGGTGGGGCCATGGTGGCACCGGCGGCTGCGGCATCAGCAGCGGCAGCAGCACTGCAAGGGTTGTGGGAGTGTGGTGTAGGGGGAGGGGGGTATTCAGCTAGCACTGCTACTGCAGCTGCTGGTGGTGGCGGTTATAGGGGTAGTAGTAGCAGCTGTGGTGGTGGGGTTGTGTGGCCGTGGCAAGGGCCGGGTGCTGCTGGTGCTTTGCCCTTGGTGGGTAGCTACCTGCTAGAGGCGCACCAGTTGATGAAGCAACTAAGTCTGGAGATGGATGTAGCACAAAGCACCAAAGGAAGCAGCAGCGGCAGCAGGAGTAGCGGGAGTGTGGATGTGGACGCGGTAATTGTCAATAGCAGCAGCAGCAGCGGCAGTGGTAGTGGTGCGAACACGAGCAACAGTAGCGCTGGCAGCAAGGATGAAGTAACTAGTGACAGTGTCACTGGGCAGGTCACTAGTGACAGTGTCACTCAGGAAGACCGTAGCAGCAGCAGCGGAACTGGCAACAGCAACGGTAACAGCGGCAGTAGTGGTGGTGGTTTCAGCGATCCTGCGTTAATGGCCTTGATGGGTGTACAGGAGCAGCTGTGTGAGTTAACTCAGCTGCTCAGCCAAGCTAATATGAGTCAGCTAGCACAGTACCTCGGCTGCCCACCTTCTGCAGCTACTGCTGCTGCCCTGGGGCAGCTGCCTGGTGGGGGTCGCTTTCCGCATGGGGTGCAGTACAGTTTTAATGCTGCTGGTGCTGCTGCTAGTGGTGGGGATGGGGGAGGTGCTGTGGGGAAGGTGGGTGAGGGAGATGGTGTGCCGAGGAATAGGTTTGGAGGGGCGTTGGGGGCGCTGTCACTGACTTTACCACAATGTGGGCAGTTAGTACAGCCCCACTTGGGAGCGGCAGCTGCACCTTTTGCTGCAACTACTGCTGTTGCTGCTGCTGGGGGTGGTGGTTTGCATGGCGGCAACAACAGCAGTGGTGGTGGGGGAATGAGTTTACACCAGGGGGAACAGGAGCAGCACCAGCAGTATGGTTACCCTGGGGGCTTCGCTCCTGCTACTGCTGCTGGGGGTGCACAGGGTATCTGTAGCAGTAGCATTGCAGCGGGAGCAGTAGCAGCAGGTGCCAAGGGAGGAGGTCTGCAGCAGGAGCAGCAGCAGGTGCCGCCATTTGGTTATCAAATGCTACAAGCGCAAGGGACAGGTCTGCCCCCTGTGACTGGGGTTTATCTGGACCGTCACGATCCGTCCGGGGTGGGTTTAACGCCTTTGCATGTGGCAGCTGCAGCTGGGCGGACAGATATAATGGAGAAGCTGATTATGGCTGGGTGTGATCCTAATCGGGGTTTAGGGGTACAGCAGCATCAGGGGGGGATCGGGGTGGTGGGTGGGGGGTTTAGTATCACTGCACCGCGACATCACCACCAGCAGCAGCAGGCTGGGGATGTTGATGGGTTTTTGGATGGGCCGATTTGGGATGCATTGCCCTTGGCAGTGGAAGCAGCAGCAGCAGTTGCTGCTTCTGCTCATAAAGCCGGTAATGGCCTAGATGGTGGTGGTGGTGGTGATGTTCTCCAGGGGGTTACGCCAGAAGTAGTAGCAGCAGACACAGGCGTTGGTGTTCCTGGTTCTTCTGTTGACCCTAGTGTCGGGTCGGGTCCGGCCCACTACCAGCAGCAGGAGCAGGAACAGCAGCAGTTGGAGGAGGGAGGGGGTGGTGGGGGTGATAGTGATGGTCCTTGGCAATATAGGAGGCAGCTGTTGTTGCGTCACAGTCAGCAGGGGCAGGTAGTGAAGTGCAGGAGGCTACTGCCTAAGAGGGGGGTGGCATGGGGGCAGGTGAGGGGACACGGGGGGGGGGGGGGGGGACCTAAATCCTAGGTTATGTGAAAGGGCAAGAGTGTGGATAGCAGAGGGGTTAGTGGGCGGAGGCACTGTAGGGCGCATGGAGGTGGGCTGGGAGTTATTAGAAACCTGGGTGATGTTGAAAGGGAGAATTTGGGGTAGCAGAGGGGGGTAGAAACTGTAGGCCGCATGTGCCCCTGGGTCCCTTGGGGGGGGGGGAGTTTTCTAGAAACCTGGGTTAGGTCAGAGGGCGAGATTGGGGTGTGGCAGAGGGGTTCCTCGGAGGGGGTCCCCCGAGACCAGAGGTTGCTTGTGCGAAGGGGTTCTTTTGGGTGCATACATATACCGGTTAGGGGGGGGGGGCTTGAAAGGGGAGACGGGGGTCGGATTGATTCAATTGCCAGAATATGCATGGGAAGGGGAGGCGGGCTGGAAGCAGGGCCGAACACAACCAAGTAAATGTCAGGAGCTGAACCTTAATACTACAGGCAGTAGCAAAAAGCAATTGTCATACCTGAATGCCGCTTCCGAAATTGGCCAGCTGGCCAATCCTTCGACACCACATAGTGACCGCTCAAAAACAGCCGCATAATGTACGAATTCCAGAGTAGTAGGGGAGCAGGGGAGCAGGGGGTGAGGGGAGCAGGGGGTGAGGGGAGCAGGGGGTGAGGGGAGCAGGGGGTGAGATGTGGGAAGATGTTTCCTAGGAAGGGGGCGGTGGCAGCCGAGGGGCAGAGAAGGGGGGGGGGGGGACGGACATGTTTTGTCTAGTGGGGGCTAGGATAGGGGGTTTGAAAACGCTTGACTTGGGGGTAGAAGGGGGATGGCATGGGGCTGGGGATTGGGAGTAGATCTGATTGTTTCCAGGATATGTTGGAGGGAGGGGTGGGTGGTTGGTGGGTTGAATTGAGCGAGGGAGGGAGGGGTGCTGAAGGTGAGAGTACCTAGCTCCTCATGTCCTGCACTTGCCTTCACATGCTCCGCATGTCACCCGGATGTGACCCGTTTGTAACCTGAACGTAACCCTGTGGGCGCTGTGCGGTATGAATTGCACACATGCATGCTAACCCCCGTTCGTTTCTGCTATTGCGACGTAACGTGTTATGACCGGATTTTGAACTTCGCGTTTGAAGCCGCGAGCAACCTGCTTCAGTAACCATTATGGAACCTGCATGATTCATAACCCTCAAGTTAAGACCAGTGGCATCCTACTGGTGTCCCTGAACCAGATTGGGGGGAACAGGGTGTGAAAGGGAGGGGGTTGGGAGAGGGAGGGGGGCTGACGGTACCTACCTCTGCCTCCTGCACTTCTCTTTGCGGTAACCACATGTAACCGGCAGGTAACCCGCGCATGTAACCTGCAAGAAACCCACGTGTAACCGGCAGGTAACCCACATGTGTTTGCAGGTAACCCACATGTAACCATGCAAGTAACCCACGTGTAACTCGCAGGTGACCCACGTGTTACCTGCAAGTAACCGGAGTGTCCCTGAACCAGCTCAACCTCGTGTCTTTGCAGGTGGCAGGGTTTGAGCCGCGGGGTCGTGGCGCTACCCCCCTCCATCTGGCTTCATGCTATGGTCAAGTGGAAGCAGTGGAGATGTTGGTGGGGACACCTGGGGTAAATGTGAATGCTACCACTGCTGAGGGGTTGACTGCATTGCACATTGCAGCACATCTGGGACATACAGGTGGGGAGGCGGGGGGGGGGGTTAGGGAGGTTTGCAAAGGGGAACGGGCCCACATGGAGACCTTGGTGGGGACACCGGGGGACACCAGAGGACAGCATGGGTGGATGTTAGGCTCCACGTGTAACGGTTTAAAAGTTAGAAGAGGGGGAAAACCCCAGACTCAACACGTCATGGGGGCAGTGGTTGTTCTGGAGAAAGCACTCTTTTTGAGCTACAGCTCGGTTAGCGAAGCACGCTGACTGGAGAAAGGGAGGACAGGGAGTTGTTGGTGGGACCCTGGAATATGGGAGTGGATGCTACCATTGCTGCTGCAGGAACTGAAGCACATATTGACCTATTCTTGCTTGTTATGTATCTGCCTGATTTTTCGTCTTTGCAGATGTTGTTGCTGTGTTCTTTCGTGCTCCGGCCAGCCAATTCCATGCCCTCGGCCCCCGCCTGTCCACCCCACTACACCGAGCAGCAGCAGTAGGCAATTCACACATTATACAACTCCTTATTCATTGTCCTTTCCTATCTCCCCTATTTTTTTGCAGATGTTGTTGCTGTGTTACTTCGTGCCCCGGGCAAATTAGCCCATGCCCTCGGCCCCCACCTCTCCACCCCACTACACCGTGCAGCAGCAGCAGACAAAAGACACATTACCTATCTCCTCACTCACAGTCCTCTCCTAACCCCCCCTGTATATTGCAGATGTGGTAGCTGTTCTGCTCCGCGCTCCTGGCATCCAAGTACATGCTTTAGACCCCCACCTCTCCACCCCACTACACCGTGCAGCAGCAGTAGGAGAAGCCTCAGTTGTTGAGATGCTTTGGCCCCGTGGTTGTTCTGGAGTGTTAGACCAGGGGGATGATGTGGGGAGGACGCCATTACATCTAGCAGCAGCAGGAGGGCAGCTGGAGGTGGTGGGGAGGTTGGTCATTGCGGGCTGCTTGGTGCAGATGACGGATTGTAATGGATGGACGCCGGCACATGTGGCAGCTTATAATGGTGAGGGGGGGGGGGCAAGTGGTTGGAGGGGGGAGGGGGGGGGGGTTAAAGGGGTTAAAAAGGGAGGGGGTTAGGGGGAGGGGCGAGGGGCGAGGGAAAGGGGGGGTGCAGATGGCGGATGTCAATGGCTGGACACCTGCACATGTGGCAGCTTATAATGGTGAGGGGGGGGGATTGGTTGGAGGGGGGAGAGGGAGGGGGTAAAGGGGTTAACAAGGGGGTTAAAAGGAGGAGGGGGTAGAAGGGAGGGGCGAGGAGGGGGGTGCAGATGGCGGATTGTAATGGCTGGACGCCTGCACATGTGGCAGCTTATAATGGTGAGGGGAAAGATTGGTTGGAGGGGGGAGGGGGGGTGTAGCATAAAGGGGTTAACAAGGGGGCTTAAAGGGAGCGGGCAGGAGGGGGGGTGCAGATGGCGGATGTCAATGGGTGGACACCTGCACATGTGGCAGCTTACAATGGTGAGGGGGGGTGGGGGCGGGGGGGAGGGGGGGGGCATAAAGGGGTTAAAAAGGGGGTTAAAGGGAGCGGGCAGGAAGGGGGGGTGCAGATGGCGGATGTCAATGGCTGGACACCTGCACATGTGGCAGCTTGTAATGGTGAGGGGGGGGATTGGTTGGAGGGGGGAGGGGGGTGTAGCATAAAGGGGTTAACAAGGGGGTTAAAGCATAAAGGGGTTAACAAGGGGGTTAAAGCATAAAGGGGTTAACAAGGGGGTTAAAGCATAAAGGGGTTAACAAGGGGGTTAAAGGGAGCGGGCAGGAGGGGGGGTGCAGATGGCGGATTGTAATGGATGGACGCCTGCACATATGGCAGCTTATAATGGTGAGGGGGGGATTGGTTGGAGGGGGGAGAGGGGGGTGTAGCATAAAGGGGTTAACAAGGGGGTTAAAGGGAGCGGGCAGGAGGGGGGGTGCAGATGGCGGATTGTAATGGATGGACGCCTGCACATGTGGCAGCTTATAATGGTGAGGGGGGGATTGGTTGGAGGGGGGAGGGGGGGGGGGTGTAGCATAAAGAGGTTAACAAGGGGGTTAAAGGGGATGGGGTTTAAGGGAGCGGGCAGGGGGTGCAGATGACGGATTGTAATGGCTGGACGCCTGCACATGTGGCAGCTTATAATGGTTAGGAGAGGGTGGGGGGGACGGGGGGTTAATGAGTTAAAATGGGGGAGAGGGGGAAAGGGGGGTAAAAATATGTAAAAAGGGGAGGGAAGGGGGGTAAACAGGCGTGCTAGAGGGTTTGGAGGGGGTTAAAGGGAAAGCAAGGGGGGTTACAAGGGAGTTGCTATGATAAAAATACTATTGCTAAAACCCATTTTGGTGATGCTTGTGCTGCTCGTGTTGCTTGTGTTGCTTGTGCTCAGCCCTTTTTTCGTCAATGTGCTTATCGTTGACAATGAAAGAGCGTCTGCGCTCCACACCCATTTCGGCAAACCCCGAAAAGACAATCTCCAAATGAGATTTTCAGTGCTGCTATTGTTGTTCTTTTTACAGGGCATCAACCCGTTTGTGAAAAGCTGTTGCAAGCTGGGCTCGATGTTTATGCCCCTGCATTACTGCCTAAGCCCCTTTTCTGGCAGTGCCTGTGCTGCTGTTGTTCCTTGTGCTCAGCAGATACTGATGTTATTGCTGCTGCTATTGGTCTTTTTCTTATAGGCCATCAACCCGTGTTGGAAAAGCTGCTGCGAGCTGGTCTGGATGTGGATGCCCCCATACTGCTGCCTAAACCCCCAGGGTGTAACCGCCCGGGCTGTAGCACCAGCGGCTGCAAGGGGGGCACTGGCTGTAGCGGTTTAGCATTAGTGGCAGACGCTAGTCAGGGTTTACTACTAGGCCCTCCTGCTACTGCTGACAGCAGCAGCAGCAGTGGCGGCGGCAGCACCGGCAGCAATAAGGGTGGTAGGAGCTTTAGTAGGGTTTGTGGTTTACCTGGGAGTCGGTGGGTTGTTGCGGAAGACGAGGAGTCGTGGATGGCAGGTGGGGAGGTGGCTGGGGTTGTAAGGGGTGAGGGTTTAGACGATGATGATGAGGGTTTAGTGAAGCTGGTGGTGGTCCAGGATCAAATGGGGTGTATGGATCAGTCCTGTTCTAGCTATGCTAATGATGCAAGTGCTGCTGCTGCTGGTGGTGGTGATTGTGGGCTGGGGGGCTGCAGCAGCAGTAGCGGTGGGGAGGACGATGGCAGTAGCAGTGATGGTTGCAGGGCTGTAGCGGCAGCAACAAGAGCTGCTGCGGCTGCTTGTGCGGCTGCTGCTGCCGCTGCGACAGCCGGTGGTGCGGGGAGTTACCTTAACCCGCAGCAGCAGCAGCAGCAGAGCGGTTACCATAGCATCCGTTACAATGCTAATACGTTAGTGCAAGGGTGGCCTGATCCTGCAGTTGTTGCTACTGTTGGTTCCACCCCTTTGCATATGGCAGCAGCAGGAGGGCAGGTAGATCTGGTCTCTTGGCTGGTTAGTCCTGCGGGTGGGGCCAAACGGGCTGTAGTGGATGGAGCAGGGGCAGGGCCGTTGGCAGTAGCAGCAGCAGTGGGAGCTGAGGAGGTGGTCAAAGTGCTACTGCAAGATCCGGTTGACTTGCATACGGTTGACCGGTTAGGCCGTAGTGTGTTGCATATGGCGTGCTACAGTGGGTCGTTGCAGCTGCTACAGCTGCTGCTTGCGGCACGGGCTGTAGGTAATGACCAGGGGAGCAGTAGCAGTGCGGGTGGTGCTGCTGCCGCTGGTAGTGGCAGTAGGGATGGGGATGGGGGTGTAGTCGGTGTGCGGGAGGAAGCAGAAGCAATACCAGCAGCAGTAGCAGCAGTAGCAGGAGGGGATGTGAGCATTAGCAGTAGCAGTAGCAGTGGTGGGGTGTTAGGGTTGAGGGATGTAGCAGCAGCAGCAGATGGCCGTGTGTTGGTTCATTATGCTGCTTTATCAGGGAAGGTGGAGATGATGTCGTATCTGGTGGAGCAAGGGGGGTGTGAGGTGGATGTGAGGGACAACATGGGGAACACGCCTTGGCACCTGGCAGCAGAAAGGGTAAGTGGGAGGGGTGAGGGGTATGTGGTAGGGGTGGTCTTACGGGTTATGTAGCTGGCTCATGAAGTTGCAATTTCGGCACCCCCCTCCTCCCCATTGTGCAAGCTGGGGCCAGAAAGGGTGAGTGCTATGAGGACAGCAACACATTTTACTTCTTCTGATAAAAAGGGCTCACATTGTGAGGTGGATGTGAGGGACAGCATGGGGACCATGCCTTGGCACCTGGCAGCAGAAAGGGTAAGTTGTAGGGGTGTTATTACATGTCATGTGATATGCCATAGCAGGAAGTGCCATAGGCCCCGCACATCAAGCAGCCACAAAGAATAGCGAGGTGGTAGGGGTGACATTATGGGGTATGTAGCTGGCTCTTGAAGGTGCATTTTTGGGCGTTTCCCGACAGTAGCCCGGCTCCTCCCCATCGTACAAGCTGGGGGCAGAAAGGGTGAGTGAATTGAGGACAGCGCCACATTGTTCTTCTGACGATAACAAGTGCAAGCATTGTTCTTGCACCGGATCGTATTGCAGGTTTGTCTACGCATAATGCAACACTTTTAGCAGTAATGTGAGGTGCTGGGCCTATGGCATGTAATGAGTGTGTAACGGCCCTGGAATTATATCTGGAACCAATCCTTAGGCCCATGAAGGCAAGCGATGCCTCTATGTGGGTGTGGCCAAAGGGGAATAAGCAATAGACAAGGACCATCATGATACCGCAAAGCTATACGCATCTTCTTCCATGTGCTCTTGCTGTTGCTTTCCAGCAGGGCCACGTGTTCATGATGACAAAAAAAACAAAAAAATTACCAGACAGTTTTTGTTTTGTTTGTTTTTTTTTTCGTTTTTTTGGTTTTTTTTTTTTTTTTTTTTGGAGTAATTCCACTAACATGGTTTTATCGGAGCTTGATATGAATCTTGCTGCCAGAAACCCCTCTCACATGTTGTGCAGGCGTTGTCTGAGAGCAGGGATTGAAGCATCCTAACCAGCGTTAATGGATGTTCCTGGTTTAGAACTTTAGCAGGGTCAGGTGTCCTTCAACTGGTCGGGGTGAAGCTTGATTCAACTTTGCTAAGAGATCATGTCTCCGTCTCATAATCAGCAGCAGGAGTGGAGTTCATGGAATCCAAAATGCTATTTGTTGCTTTTCAACCCTCTGTGGGGTCATGTACCGTATAGCCTGGGGATGATTTGCGGGAGCAAAAATAATATTCAAATTAGCATATTTGCCATCAAAAAGTGCTTTTTTGGGGCACATTTGCAACGGGTGATGGAAATACATATGGAGATTTGCCAAAGGTAATGTTGCAAAAGCAGATCAGGCTTTGCAGAGAAACAACATATGCCATCTAAGGCATATCTGCTGTAGCCTGGGTGATACTGACACTGGTCTCTACATACCATACACTGAGCAATTGCACCTGGTGTAATGGTGGCCTGCACGCATTGGGACTACATCAATCAACAACTCCAGCTTACATGAATGCAAGGGGCTCCTTACTAGTACTAGCTTACTGGCCCGGCCCATTACTCCGGTCCGGGACCGGCCCGACCAAGCTGCGTGCTGATGCTTTATTTCTATATTCTTCCGTTTACTTGTCTGCCCTTGAGGAGGTCCTTGCATGTTGCTCTTGTTAATCTTGTTTTTGTTCTTTGCTTAGGCATTTGACGAAGTGGTCATGAGTGCGCCAGACGATAGAAGGCCGGCCGATGGCCCATGTCATCGGTTGCTGCCAAGGCCGCGGACGAAACGTTGTCTAGCAACTCGGAGGCGTACAGGAGGGCTATTAGAAGCAAATTCAGTTCAAGTTTCTTGATTTGCAAGCTCGGGCTGAATAAAAATAGCAGATTTGCACCCGCGAAAAATTACTTCAAAAAATGGGGGATTTGCAGCGTTCCGAAAACAACTAGTGATTTGACAGAGCAAAAAACATTAATTAAAGCAAATCCTACTAAGTCTATACGGTATGCATGATGAACTACCAGCATGAATCAAAGCTTTCTAAAATGAAGTCAGGTGGGGGGTGTCTGGCAGTCTTGTCATGGCATATCACGGAATAGAAGAAAACAACCAATTGTTTGTTGTTGGTTTGAAACCTTTGCAGGGCCACGTCTGCATGATGCAGTACTTATACAGCAAAGGAGCAGATGCAGCAGCAGTCAGCAGCATCCGCGCTACTGCCCTACATCTAGCAGCAGCAGGAGGACATGCAGTAGCAGTAGCATGGTTGTTGACCACGCTGGGACCCAAGGCTGTAGCGGCAGCAGCAGCAGATGGGTCGACTGCATTGCACTTGGCTGTAGCTCATGGTCAAAAGAGGTACTTAGGGGTGGTGAGGCTGTTGCTGCAGCATGGGGCAACACCTGCAGTACAGGTGGGTGGGTGAGGGTTTAAAATTCGGTTTAGGGTTAGGGTTTATGCATCAGGGTTTATGGGGTAGGGTTGGGGAGTCAGGGTTTTTGGCTGAGGGTCTAGGGGTGAAGGAGGATTGGGGCCTAGCGCAAGTATGTTATTGTTCTCATCCTGCTGGCTCTTCTCGCAGTTTCATTCCCTTTATGGGAAGGTGTGGTAAAACAAAACCACACTGTATAACCACTTTATAACCACAAGGGTGGATAAATGACCCTTGGCGTGGTGAAGCTGTCGGTGAATCATAGGGCAACACCAGCACTACGTGTGGCTGGGTTAGGGTCTATGGGTTATAGCCTGTGCGGTTGGATACGTGTTGCATCTCTGCCGCTGGAAATTGTAGGGGAAGGCCTGGAACCTAGTTGCAGTGGAAAACGGAATTTCTCCTCCAAGGATGAAGTACCGGAATCCTAGGGGAATTAGTTGCAATGTTTGTATGGTGTTACTGACATTCTCATGTGTTGTTTGTCTGTAGGATGGCAAGGGTTGCACCCCCCTCCACCATGCAGCAAGGTGTGGTGACACCCAGGCGGTACAGCTGTTACTCACAGCATGCCGGGAGCAGCAGTACAAGTCGTCACCAGCACCACTGACTGCAGCAGCAGCAGCATCAGAGGGAGATGTAGGCAGCAGTAGCAGCGGCAATAGCGACAGTGGTGGCAGGGCGTGCAGAGGAGGCAGTAGCAGTGGTGATGGTTGTACTGCTCATAGTACTGCTTGTGTATGTGCTGTGAGTCACCAGGGGTGGACTGCGTTGCATCTGGCAGTACGGCAGGGACACATGGGGGTGGCACTACAACTGCTGGAAGCAGGTGAGGAGGGGGCAAGAGAGAGGGGGGGATTAGGGAGGTCACAGGCGCAGGGGGGGGGAGATGGAAAGAGCGTGGGGTAGGGGTGATGGGCGGTTGTATGGTATGAGGTAGATGTGGGTGGCACTACAACTGCTGCAGAAGCAGCATGAAAGAGGCGAGGGGGAAAATGAGGGGAGGTGTTCACGGGCACAGGGGGTGGGGGGCCAATGCAGGATGGCTCTGCCTAAGGGGGGGGGGGGGGTGAGATAGATGGGGGTGGCGCTGCTCGAAGCAGGTGAGGGGGACGGAGAGGGAGTGGGGGAAGAGAAGGGGGGGGGGGCATTTGGGGGCAGATGTCTGGGGGTCCCTGGCTAAAGGAAAGGTAGGGAGGTATGGTATGAGTTCGATGGGGTGGCACTACCGGGATTAGGTGAGCAAGGAGGGAGGGAGGGAGAAGGAGGGGGTGCACCCACTGTGCAGGCCCGTCAAGGACCCAGAACCCTGGGGGCTGTGCACGGTAATGCGGAATCTGATGCTGAAGTGTCAGGTCTTTCTCCATGTTGTACAGGTTGGATGGAGTGTGACTGTGGGACTCATGGTATCATGACCCTGAGCTGTGTCCGGTGGCTGCATGAAGTGTTTTGGCTCAGTCAGCTTAGCTTACTTCGTTCCTTCAAAGATGTTGAGCAGTTGTGAATTTTCACAAATTTTGGAGCGTTTTGGAAATTTAATTGGGATTCAAAATGGCTAAGTTTTGGCTGTTGATTTTGGGAATGCGTCTGTGTGTGTGCTATAGTCGTTCTAGATTTCACTCTCGATCTCTCCCACCCAAAACACCAACAAGTTCTTTTAGTCATGTACTGGGTGCTGCACGGCCCAAAGCGGTGCGTTATCTGCCTCATGTCTTGTTTTGGCTGTGGAAGTTAGGAACGCTAAAGGTCTGTGCTTTGGCTGCAGGAGCGTCCCCTTATGCCCTAGACCACCAGGGTGTGAGCCCCCTGCATGTGGCAGCAGCTACAGCCCAGGTCAACATGTTTGACTTGCTGCTAGCTGGTCAAACTTGGACTTGCCCTGCTGCTACAGCTTCAACCACTGCTAGTGCTACAGCTGCAGCAGCAGTGAGAGAAGGGACAGGCGCAGTTGGCAGCGAGGGGGCGGCACAAACGCAGTCAGCAGCAACAGCAACAGCAGTAGCAGTAGCAGCAAGTGGTGGCAAGCACTGTGGCTGTAGCTCGCTGTTGTTGGCAGCAGTAAAAGGAGGGAGTTTGGAGATTTTGAGGAGTCTTCTATCAGCAGGTGAGGTGGCAGCCAAGCAACAAGTGCCTAATCAAGTATGATGTCGAACTGTCCTGGGGTGATAACACCAAACATAAGTTATCATTACATTTCACAAAATGTCATAACAAAAGTGCCATAGGCGGTGCACCTCAGGCTGTCACAAAACAGCGAGGTGAAAAGGATACTTGTACCAGTCTAAATTATCTAGGCTTGACTGACAGTCGAGTATTCCTAATGTACTGGCTAGGGTGAAGGAAAAGAAATGGGGCCATAAATCCTAGCACGGCTGGGTATCAAAAGTGTCCGCCCAACATCAACTCTAGTGTTTCTAGGATGAGGGTTTAGAACCTAAGTCCTAATCCTGACGTCAACTCCAACTAATTGTAATGACAGCAGGGGGAGTGCGGATGAAGACACATGGGTTCGTCATGCAGTCTGTGGCTGGAAGTCACAATTGCAAGCACCACCCTATCAATGATCTTCTCCTATCTATGCTGCT
Organism: Pseudopediastrum boryanum; assembly: GCA_963556185.1. Classification (NCBI taxonomy): domain Eukaryota; kingdom Viridiplantae; phylum Chlorophyta; class Chlorophyceae; order Sphaeropleales; family Hydrodictyaceae; genus Pseudopediastrum; species Pseudopediastrum boryanum. Next base: position 4,474,219 of record OY744510.1, on the reverse strand, counting down.
TCTTTTTACAGGTGCCGATGCTGACAGTAGCGGTGTTTTCTCATGCAGTCACAGATTTGGACCCAAGCAGGATATGAAGGAATGAAGGACTAAAGTTGCAACCACACCCCCTAACCATGATCTTGGCTTGATGTTGTTATATCTATGCTGCTTCCTTCTACAGGTGCCCCGTGGTGTGACGATCTCACAGGCAGTACAGGTGCTGACAATGCACTACACCAAGCATGCCGCAGCGGACATGTGTCGGCAGTACGGTTACTACTAACAGAAGGCTATAAGGTACTACAGCGCGGGCGCAACAGCAGCAGCACGTTGCAGCTCGCTGCAATCGGCAGTAGCGTGGTAATGTCGTCTGAAGCAGTGGCTGTAGCAGAGGGGGCTGGTGGTAGCAGCTGTAGCGAGAAGAAGCTACAGCGTGCATTGGAAGTTGCAGCAGCAGGAGGTGGCGGCCAGCAAGCGGCACCGGCAGTAGCAGGAGGGAGCAAGGTGGCTGTACCACGTCCGTTTGCGGCAGTTCACCAGAGGCCGGATTTAGCTGCGTCTAAGGCGGCTGTAGCAGCAGCAGGGAATGGCAGCCCCCCCCCTGCCCCCTTGCCGAAGCGTACTGCGGGGATGTCTGCTTTCGGCGTCTCTAATGGCAACGCCAGTAAAAGTGCGACAGCAGCAGTAGCAGTAGCAGGTGCAGAGCAGTTGTCCAGCGGAGCCAGGATCAGCAGGACCAGCAGCAGCAGCAGTAGCAACGGCGGCGGCAGCAGTGGTCGCAACAGAGACCCTTTGGCGTTGCTCCGACGTCGCCAGCAGCCGCAGCGTGCGCGATTGTGTGCTGGGCTGTTGATAGAAGGAGCTGATTTGACTGCTGTTGATGGTGATGGGATTACGGTGTCCATGGCAGCAGCAGGGGGTGGTCAGGGTGCACTGCTGGAGGCATGCATCGAGGCGGGAGTGGGGGGAGTGGGGGAGCGGGATAGGAATGGATGGGGGGTGTTGCATTGGGCGGCTGCAAGTGGAAATGCAGGTAGGGTTTTGGGGGGGGGGGCGATTTCCTGATGCTTGTGCTTGGGGAGTGGCAGGGGCTGATTTGGCTGTTAGTGAACGGTGGTGGTGTTGCCGTGGCAATGGCAGCAGCAGGAGGTCGACAGTTTGCAGTTTATGGAAGACTCTCTAGGAGCCATCACCCCTTTGCTGGTTGCGAATGCAGCGCCATGCTAAAAGACCTTTTGTCCTGCTAACTCTGCGGAACTGCAGGTACTGCAAAGAATGCAATTTCGATCATCAGTTTGGACAAGCAACCGCATCCTGTGCTGCTTATGCTACTGCTCATGATTGTGCTTCCTCTTCTTTGTTGCTGTTGCTACAGCCATTGTCCAGCGGCTGCTACAGCTAGGGTGTGATGCTACTGCTACTGATGTAGCTGGTCGTGTAGCCCTGCATTGGGCAGCAGAGGCAGGGTTTGCAGGGGCAGTGGCAGCACTGGCAGCAGCTATGGTGCGCTGCAAGGTAAGTCTGTGGTTTAGGGGATTAGGGTTTGAGGGCTTAGGCTGCAGTGGATACAGTAGGGTTTAGGGACACAGTATGGATCAGACAGAGAAGTGTAAAATCCTAGGTATCAGGGTGCTTACTGAATCAGGTTATAGGCTTAACTGTGATTCAGGCCGCTTGTTGAGTGACCGGTAGATGTATGGCTGATCCACTTGCTTTAAGTTCTAGCGTGCAGTGTGCAGCGTGCAGAACACTAGCACGCTGCAGTGAACGCTGCCAGAATTTGCTATGCTTATCATTCTTTGGGGGTTACATGTTCCGTACATGCATCCTTTGGTGCCTTGTATTGCTTGCAATGAACCTTTTTTCCACTTATGTTTGTAGTTGAAGTTCTGGGATATGTTAATTAATGGTTTCCTGATATAAATTTGTTGTGTGTTGCAGTGTGACATCCATGTAAAGGATGTGGCAGGTGCCACTGCTGCTCAGCTAGCCGCCAGCAACCGCCACGTGCATGTAGTCAAACTACTGCTGGAGGCACCCTACAAGGTCAACAGCAGTAGCACACCAACTACTTCTACTGCTACTGCTGATGAGGCTGTAGCAGTATCTGCACCAGGTACCCCAGAGGCTGTAGCAGTGGCGCCTGCAGCTGCTAATGGCAGTAGCAGGGGGGTGAGAGCTGGGGCTGGTAGTGGTGTTGTGACTGGGATGGGGGTGGGGTTTAAGCAGAGTGCGCTACAGCGTGCAATGTCAGCATCACTTGCAGTGTCGGCAGTAGCAGCGACAGAAGAGGATGAAATGGCAGGGACGGGGATTGAGGTGCTACAACTTGCCGGCGGAAATGGCGGTAGCAGCAGTAGCAGTGGCGGGAGTGGGGGTGGGGTGGGCGCAGGAGTGGTGGGGGTAGAACGAGGAGGTGTGGGGGCCTCGGGATGTGGCGGGCTAGCAGCAGCAGCGGCCGATGGGGGTGGAACCTTTGGAGATGGTAAAGGAACGGCAGGAGCAGGGGGGGCTGGTGGGCTAGGAGGTAAAGGGGGTAGTGCACTGCATTTGGCGGCGCAGGGGGGATTAGATACCGTACTCGAGCATTTGCTTGCTATACCGGGTTGCGACCCGTCCCCTATTGATCCTACGGATGGCACTACCCCGCTACACCATGCGGCAGCAGCAGGGCATGTGACATCGCTACAGCTGCTGCTTGGGGCGGGGGCTGTAGCAGACCCGCTGGCCTTAGACGGTACGACGCCGTTGCATAAGGCGGCGGCCGGGGGCCATCTTGCTGCGGCGGAAGCCTTGGTCGCGGCCGGAGCAGCGGCAGGGGCGGCAGCGAGTAATGGGAACACCCCGTTGCATTGTGGTGCGGCGGGTGGCCATGTGGGGATGTGCAAGCTACTGCTGAGAGGGATGCAGCAGCAGGCAGCGGCAGTAGCGGCGGCAGCAGCAGCCCCGGTGGGCGGGGAGGTCGTGGGTGGTGAAGCAGCGGCAGCGGGTGGTGGTGTGGATGCTGCGGCATTGGCGGTCACACTGCCAAACACGGCCGGGGTGTCGCCGCTGTACGCGGCGTCGGCAGGGGGATATGTAGATGTAGTGGAAGTGCTAGCGGCAACAGGGGGTAATTTGGATGTGAATGGGGGTGGCGAGGGGACCCCCTTGCATGCAGCAGCTGTGGGGGGAAAGGTGGAGGTGGCGAATGCATTGCTAGCATCAGGGGCGGACCCGGATGTAGCTGCCCCTAGCAGTCAGAATACCCCCTTGCATTTGGCGGTGGCAGGGGGCCATTTGGGGGTAGTAGAGGCGCTGCTTGTGGGGGGAGCTGATACGGAGCTGCTGAATTCTGCTGGGAGTGCACCCTTGCATTTGGCGGCTAGCAAGGGGCAGCTGCAAATCATCCAGGCGCTGATAGGTGAGGGGTGGGGGCTCCATGGGTAGACCCCTCTCTGGGTGTTGATGTGACTCACTTGTAGTAGTTATGGGGCATGTCTTGTGAAACGATTGGGATAGGAGTGCTGTAATTTTTAATACCAAGTAAGAAAAGTTTAATGGTACGGCATGACAGACCCTGCTTTTCTTGTATGCACTCTGCCCTGCTTTGATTACCTGTACCAACCTCTGTGATTGTCTTTTGGGGAGACATTACCAGTAAGATATAACTTCCCGTAGATTTTTATGCCAATTTGACAGCATGCTATTCAATCCAACTTGAATCACATAGGGACTCTCAATTGCGCAACTTTTTCCCACTCCCTTTTTCCCGTAGGTGCTGGTGCTGATGTGCATGTTCGTAATCCCAAGGGTTGGTCCCCCGTCCATTCAGCTGCCAGTGCTGGTCTGTTAGAGGCAGTGCTACGGCTGGTGGCGGCTGGCAGTAGCTGGAGGGGGAGGGGGGCGGCAGCAGCAGCAGATGCAGATGTGGTCAAGATGCTATGCCGTAAGAGCAGCCTCAAGGTGGGTCAGGGTTTAAGCATCTGGGGGAACAGATACTGCAGTTAACCCCTTTTTTGTGTTATTTGGAGGCATGGTCAGGTGCAATGGTGAGTGGTGCAAGAGCAGCTTAAGGTGAGGGTTTTAGAAGGTGGGAATGATGCAGCAATTGGCCTGAGTTTTGGTGTTTTGGAGACTTTGTATGTTGCAAACGAGCTCTTATGTTGTGCTATAGTCATTGCTGTTTGGTGGTCCAAACCCTAAAGCCTCCTGATGCGGAGAGCTGCAGCAGCAAGTGGGTGTGAGAGCCCCCTAGCAAGTAGCCAAGGTTGCCTCGTCATGGCTCTTCTTGGCCTAAGGGTATTGATGCAACACAGGGAGAAGGGCAAGGGAGGCGGCAGCTCAGCATCAGAATGTGATGGATATTGAGAACATGGGTTGCAAGTTCAGCCTTGAGAAGGGCGGGGTTGCTAGACATGGGTTCGCTTTTTTTTATTAGATCGCCGCAATTTTAAGTCTATTAACAGAAGCACTGCTGCCAGTAGTATGTGGTATCTCATAATCCGCAGTGGTTTCTTAATCCCCGTTGCTTTGAGGGTACACTTCCAATGATATTGAACTGCCTCGATGCTGAAACCTACTGAAGAGCTCCTTGCTGCCTGCTGTTATTGCTTCACAGGCAAGCTACGTTGAGGGCAGGCTGCGTTTAGCTGAGCGGGAGCGTCACCGCAACAAGAACCGCTCCGGCACTGCTTTACTCACTAGCAGTAGCACCTCGGGTGACGTTGGTGCAGCCGCTACAGCTGCTACCAGTGGGCCTGGCAGCAGCAGCAATGGTAACAGCAGAGGGAGCAGTTCGGCTGGTGCTATAGCAGCAACAGCCGGGGATGGCAGCAGTAGCAATGGCGCCGGCGGCAGTAGCAGTAGCGGGAAGGAGGATGCGGCTGTAGCAGCAGCAGCAGTAGCTGCGGCGAATCAGAGTGCTGATGAACTGATGCTGCAGTTGTTGAAGGAGGAAGAAGCAGCAGCAGCGGCAGCAGCAGAGGCGGCGGAGCGGAAGCGTCAGAAGAAGCAGAGGAAGAGAGAGCAGCAGCTGCAGCAGCAGCGGGAGAAGGAGGAGGAGCAGCAGCGGTTGGTGCAGTTGCAGCAGCAGAAGGAGGAGGAGGAGGAGGAAGAGAGGAGGAGGAGGGAGGAGGAAGCGGAGGCCCTCCAGAGGAAGCAGCAGCAGGAGGCGGAGACGCAGAAACTGCAGCAGCTGCGGCAGCAGCAGCAGCAGCAGCAGCAGCAGGGGCAAAAGGACCAGCAGCAGCAGCAGCAGTTGGTGACAGGGAAGGCGAAAGAAGCAGCAGAAGCAAGTGGAATGCAGCAGGGGGTAGGAGTTGGGAAGAAGTGCAAGAAGGCTGCTGCCAAAGCAGCAAAGCAAGCTACTGCTGCTGCTACAGCTGCTGGTGATGGTGGTGGTACTGCAGTTGCTACTGCTGGCAATGTGGCAGCTGCAGTAGCATCTTCTGCCATTGCTGCTACTGCTGCTGCTGGTGCGTCTAATGCTCGTGTGATCAAGGGAACAGCAGTGCAAAGTAAGGGAGCAGCAGTAGGTGGTGGTGGTGGTGGTGGTGGGGTGAAGTCCCCAGCAGGGGGAGATACACAGTCAGCAGAAGATCAACGGTCATCACCTCCTGCTGCTTCATCTCCCTCCCCTCCACCACCAGCCCGTGGTACTGCTACAGGTGGGGGTGCGCCCAAAGCTCGTCCAGCAGCAGCAGCAGGGGTTAGTCATGTGCCTGGCAAGGAGCAGGCAGCAGGTAGAAGTCCTGCGGTCAGTGGTAATGTGGGTGTTGTAGGCACGCCAGGGAAGGGCAAGCAACAGCAGCAGCAGAAGGCAGCGGGGCTGTTGTCGCAGCATCTACAGCAGAGCAGCAGCAATGGGCCTGTCAGCTACCAACACCAGCAGCAGCAGGTGAAGGGGAGGAAAGGTGGTGGGGGTGGGGGTGCAGTGGTCGCGTCCCCGGTGAGAGAGGTGGAGAGACCACAACAGAAGCAGCAGGGGCAAGGGGCGGGTGGACCACGTGGGCAACAGCAGCAACAACAACAACAACAGCAGCAGCAGCAGCAGCAGCGGGTAAAGCTTGTAGGTGGTGGTGGTGGTGGTGCGGGAGCATCCGGGCAGCCCAGACAGCAGCAGCAGCACCAAAGGGAGGCGGAGCAGCAGAGCAAGGCTCAGCACCAACAGCAGAAGGGTGCCACTACAGACCCAGCAGCAGCAGCAGCAACAACAGGGGCTACTGCAAGGGCGGCAGGAACAGGAGGTGGTCAGGCTGGACGGAGTTCTGTGACTGCTACTCCTACTGTACATGCTTCTGTGAGTAAAGGTGGTGGTGGTGGTGGTGGTACGTGGGCGGGTGGGCATGCGGCGGTCCAGGCAGCAGGTGGGGGTGGTGTAGCATCTAGTAGTGCTGCTCATTGGGCGGGTGGGAGTGCTTGGAAGCAGCAGCAGATGGGGGTGGGAGCTGCTGCTGCTGCTACTGCTGCTGGTGCTGGTGCTAGTTCTGCTCCTGCTGTCGCCGGGGCTCCTTACTACCCACAGCAGCAACAGCAGCAGCAGCAGTCGGTGGTGGCAACAGGGGCTATGCTAGGTGCTCCTATGTCCCCACTTCTGTACGGCGCTGCTTCTCCTGCTGCTGCTGGTGGTGGTGGTGGTCTTGGTGTTATTGGAGGCGGTTTGCCTCCAGGTGCTGGGGTGGGGTCGTTACCAGGAGCAGGGGGTGTTGGAGTGGGTGGGCCTTACGGTTTAGGGCCTATGAGTATGAGCCCAGGGTTTAGAGGTATAGGCCAGCAGCAGCAGCAGCACTTAGGATTCACTGGGTTGGGTGGTTTAGGGGGCAGTTACCCTGGTCATGGTGGGATGATGTCACCAGGGATGCACCCGATGTCTCACTTCTCACCGGCTGCGTCACTCGGGGGGTCACTGGGTGCCCAGGTGAGAGGTGGCAATAGCACTGTAGTTACCAGCAGTAGCCCGCTACATTCTCTGTCGCCGGCGTCAGCAGTAGCAGCAGTGGGAGGTGGAGGGGGAATGTCTCAAAGGGTTGCAGAAATGCATCGTATGGGGGGTCTGGCGGGTGTGGCGGGATTAGGGGGTGGCATTACCCCCTTCCATCCCGGCAGCCCCCCTGAAGATGGTAGTGATGCAGCAGCTACTGCTTTGACTTCTGCTACTGCTGGAATTGACTGGAGCTACAGCCGCAGCACTACAGGCAGCGCTTGTGGCAGTCCATTGATTGGGGGAGGTGTAGGAGGAGTGCCTGCATCCGCCCCACCCCCTCTGCTGCCCTCACATATGGGCTACCACATGCGTGGCCCGTCAAATCTGGGTCCATACACCTTGGCCTCGTCACCAGCTGTCACCGGCATGGGTGCCGCTGGTGTCACTCGGGGTCACCCGGTGCCTCTAGGGCAGCAGCTCCTGCAGCAGCAAGCAGTGGCAGCAGCAGGGGGAGGTGGTGGTAGTAGCAGCAGTGGCAATGGCGGGTGGCAACCAGCACTAGCTCCTGGCCCCGGTTTCGGGTCAGGGCATCTTCCTTATAGCAGCAGCAGCAGTGGAAGTATGGCTGGCCCATGGCCCACCCCTGCACCCTCTCCGGCTAGTGCAACAGCCACTCCTCGTGGAGCCAGTGGCAGTGCTACTGCTGTGGGGGGTAGCACAATAAGTGGCAGTAGCAGACAGCAGCAGCAGCAGCGGGATGTAGCAGTGAGTCAGCGTAGCAACAGCAGTAGCAGTGGCAACTGCTACGGCTTGCCTGCAGATTCAGCTCTTCCATGGAATGGGACACCACCTGCTAGCGGTAGTGGTAGTGGTGTTGCTGGTGGTGGTGGTGGGGCTAATGCTGTTGAAACTGCTGCTGCTGCTGCTGCTGGTGGTGGTGGTGGTGGTGGTGGTAGGTTAGCTGGGAAGGGGTCATCAAAAAAAGCAGTGGCTTCTGTTATCGCTGCTGCTGCTGCTGGTGGTGGTGGTGTCAGTGATGGAGGAAGTAAAAACAGCAGCGTCTGGGCTTTTGGCAACAGCAGTAGCAAAAGCAGCAGCAATGGAGCAGCAGTAGCTGTAGCAGCAGCTGTAGCTGTAGCTGGTGATTGGCGTCCAATTAGTGCTACTGCCGCTACTGCTTCTGATGCCTCTGCTGGTGGAGGAGGACCTCCCAACAACCACAGCAGCAGTGGCAGTGGTGGTAGTGGTAGCGGTGGTGGTGTTAGTAACAAAGGAAGTGATGCTGTTCGTGGGGCGGCTAGGGTGTTATTTCCTGGTGGGGGGTTGTCTGGGGTAGATGCTTATGCCCCCCCTTTGCCCCCACATTTCCCACCTGCTGCTGCTCCGGGGTCTGCTGGTAGTGTTAGTGGGACGTGCAGTCCAGCAAATCTGAGTAGGAGCAGTAGCAGTAGCAGATTGGGGCTACCACCTGTAGCAGCAACACCAGCAACAGCAGCTCTGGTTAATACTGCTGCTGTTGCTGCTGCTAGTGGTACTGGTGGGGGTGTGGGAGGTGCCAGTAACAGCACCACCAGCAGCCCAAGGCTTGACGGAGGTGCTGGGGACGGAGCAGTCGCACCACCATTAATGGCAGCAGCAGCAGCATCCCCTGTGGTATCGGGCCTTTCTGCAAATGCTCGGGGGTATCAGCCATCGCCAGGACTGCTGTCATCAGCAGCAGCAGCGGTGTCGTCGGCCACAGCTGCTGGCAGCCGAGTTGGGTCACCCGCTATCACTAGTGCCATTTCGGCACCAGCGGCGTCACTGGGTGAAGGGCATCATCGGAGCAACAGCTTCAGCAGCAGCACAGCCCCAGTGGCTGCTGGTGTTGATGATGACTATCCATCGCAGTTCCGCTGCCCGCTGTCCAAGGTTGTAATGCGTGATCCGGTGATGGCGCCAGATGGCTATACATATGAGCGGGGAGCCATTGAGAGTTGGTTGGCGGGGCAAGGCATTTCGCCACTGACCCAGGTGCCAATGAGTGTGAAGGACTTGGTGCCAAATAACACGATGAGGGCGATGATAGCACTGTATCTGTGAGGGAGGGGTTGGTGGTTGTGGAGGAGGATGGAGGTGGTGCTGGGGGAGGCGGGAAAGCGAGGTGGGAGGGGGTTTGGTGTGTTAGGGTTTTTGGCCCTGTGAGCCTTCATTGGCTCCAGGGTTTACCTTCTTGGGCTAGTTGGTGATCAGGTGGTTGGAAACAACGAGTGAATGCAGAAGCTGGACCATAACACCACAGGCGATAGGGAGACCGAATTGTCATATCTGAATGCCGCTCTCAAAAGTTGCCAGCTGGTGGTTGTGGGAGAGGATGGAGGTGAGGAGGTGATGTTTGGTAGAGAAGGGTACGTGGCGGTAGGCAGAGGTAGCTAGGGAGCTCTGAATGGCTGTGTGACAGTAGCATGTTTAGGAAGAGAGTTCGGGTTGGTTTTTGAGGAGGGGCTTGGGGCAGGGGTGCAATGGATGGATGTGAGGATGGTAAGGAAGGATAGGGTTTGGGTAGGGTTTTGGAGGGGGCGGGGCGGGAGGGAGCAGTGGGTGGCTCTCCTGCAAGAAACAGGACGGATTAGTGGGTGTTGAGGTAGAGGGGGGGAGCCCTTCATGTGTTGATTGTGGATAGATATATGTTTATAGGGTACACATGTTTTTTGTGTCTGGTGGATGCTGATTTGTTTTGCATTGATGAAGGAGATGAGGAAGAGGACTAGTTCGTTTCATGGGAGGCGCTATGCCTGGGGGTTATAGTCCATTGAGTGGGTGCTTGTGGGGACTGATTCATAGGGGCGGCTGTGGGTATGGGTTTCTCGTGGGGGTGTGCAGGGGTACAGTCTTAACCTATGACAATGATTAGAGATTCCCTTTGTTGATAATGTTGTGTGCACGTTGAGTAGTGCATGGATAAGGGCCGGCAAGATTAGCTGTGTATGTGTGTCATTTGTCTATAGCCTTACGTAGATCGTTGTGAAGTGGAGGTGGTGGTGCTAGAGGGTGATGCTGTGCAGTTAATGCCCAATGGAAAGTAGTACAGAGGCAAAAGTGATGATTACAGGAGTTTAGTATACTACGTAGGAAGTTGCTGTCCTTTATGGGGCTCCATTGTTCTCTGCTGCTGCAGAAGCCATACGAGCATAGTGCCAGGGCCTTGTTGTCCAGTGGCAATGCTCAGTTGCCTTGTCCATTTACCGGTAGCTTGTGAATGTTGTTTAGGAGACGATCAAGAAATAGATCTTCGGCTGATTGGAACAGGGCATACCATGAGGTTAGTGGTTGAGTGAGCTGAGTGGCTTGTGTCAGTTGAGTTGCTGACGAAGGAGAGGCATCCAACAACTACAGGGCGCCTGTGGCAAGCGCGTAACAAGCACGTAACACGTGTGCCGCGGCTGCTTAGGGGTTGTAAGCGAGAGCGCCTATATTGCGCTTTGAAGTAAGGGATAAGCGCAAGACAGTCTGCCTGAAGAGACCTCGGTCTTATGATGAGGTTGAAGGCATCAACGTGCCTTCAGAGAAGATGCACAGTTAGGAGTTGCTTCCGATGGTGTATCGAAGCCCCGCTGACCAGATTGAGTTTTAGCTCAATCGGATTTAAGTTTCTATTGGTTGGCTAGTGAGTTTGAGATGGCCTAAAGCGTAGTCCCCTCGAGTCTGGCTTGCCCGTGCTTTCGATGTGATGCCGCTGCGTTGCGAACTGAGTATGACAGCTCATGCACATCGTGTCTATCCGTTCGTGCTAAGCACGTTCTGTGTCAAGTATGTCCTTCACGTTTATACAGCGCATGCAAATTAGCTTCCCCTCCGTTCGTCACATGAGGTTGGTCCTGGGCAGTCACTATTGATGTGACGTCATTATGGGCGCTGACGTGGCGCGGCACAGTATCTGTAAACGAGAATTCACAATATATAAGACGGAAGACAGTAGTCATAACTGCAACGAAGGCAGAGGGGCACCGTCCTCTGCAGCTTGTGCACCCCAATGCGTGAACAGTGAACCGATTCAATTTGCTGCTGTTCTTTATGGCGTGTACCCTCCAGTACGATTTGTCCGGTGGGATGGGACCACTAACCATGGCGCATTGAGAATTATTCTTCTTTTTTGGCCGCACGGTGTTTCAGCCTCAGGGCTCTTCTGAAGCCTCAGAGATTGCCAAGGTCAGTGAGGGTCAGTTAGAAATGGAACGGTACAGGATGAATCACAGGTGCTACTTGAATGTCCTGCATACCACCGCATCAGATTGAAGTATGGAAATGCTTTGTTCTTCACATTTGCAGGAGTGCTAGGCCACTGAAGCTCCCCAGGAAGGTCACTGCTTTTATGGATGAGGAACCAAGGAAGGTAGCCGCCTTTGCCTCAGAGTGCTTCAACTATTGGTGTTTTCAGGCACCAAACCTACTACATCCGTATGTGACAAGTAAGCATATAATTTTTGCCGCTTCATGAATTAGTACAAGATTGATACATTTCGTCTGGACTGTGATGACTATGTTGAAGAGTTTGCTAATAAGTCACATTACACATGCTCATGGAGCCTAGATTGGCTCCGTTACAGGCGCCCCCTGTGTGGGGCCAATTTACATTCTGTAATCTGCATGCGCCACGGACTCCGTCCAGCACCGGGCCTTTGTCAGTTGTGCACTGCGCCCAGGAACTCCGACAAATACATTTTCCCTAACTAAGGGCTTCTGGGAGGAGGGGGCAGCAAACTGCAGTGCTATATGCAGAGCACTTCTCATTACCTTTCCCGGGAGCCAGCAGCTCCCAGCCAGCAGGAGCAGAAGGGGTCAGCCAGCTGTTTTGGTGGTTGCCAAGAGCAGCTTACACCAGGGTTTAGCTTAGTCCAGAAGGATATTCTCTACAGTACCCATGGTTCCGTCAGTTTAGGGCTCCACTTTGAATAGCCCTCTTGGTGTGCACGTCGTTGCATCTGGCTTCAACTCTAGGTGTTGTGTGGCCTAAGTTGCTCACCTGTACAAGGGGTATCCATTCGCTTGGCCGGCATGGAATCCAGTTCATCAGAGTCCGTGTGCTGCTTGGTCTTGAGTGACCATTTGGCGTAGCTGTTCTTGCATTTTGATGGATGATTTGACTATCTTTCCCAAGGAAAGCCACCTACCAGACAAAACGGAAAGACGTCTAAGAGGTCTCAATACATATTATATATACTTCACGTAGGCATCAGCCAAGCATTGAAATGTGAGAGGGTGGAATGTGCTGCCATTGTTGCTGCGGTGGACCATAGTGAACGGGAAGTTATGCTGTTGCTGCTGTTATTGCTGCTTTCGCAGACTGCGGCCTTTGTCCCTTTGCTGCCAATCAATGCTCCGGATGAAAGTGATGGATGAGGTTCAGGGTCCGTAGCTGTCCACGTGCTGCCCCTGTGCCGTTGTGACTGATACACTATGTCTTTGGTCCTGCTCTAGGGGGCCCGGCTGCAGTGCCAGCAGAGGCATAAACACATCACCTAGAGGAACTTGCTGTGTTAATACTGCTCGAGGTAGCAGCTATAGTTGGACGCCAAAGCCGTTCTTCTTTCGATCGTGGATTCTTCCATCAACTGCATGGGATTTTTTGTTCCGTGTGTGAAGAACCAGTTAGAGCCTGCTGGTTGACAGCTGCTTCTTTGAAGAAAAGGAAAGGAAATCTTCTAGTTCCATGAAGCATAGTGCAGAAAATGAGTGAGAGTGTTAATGGATCAAGACTCTTCAAGATAATTCAAGAGCCACTAATTGTCAATTGCAAGTATTGGGCACGGAGTTTAAGCATGGGATCCTAGGGACGTCCTACGGTCACGCGCCTCAGCTCTGTGCCTAAAGCTTGTCAACTGCAATCCGTGGCGTGATCTGTCAGTCTTTGCTTTGGGGATGGATGGCATTTGATTGCTAAATTCTTCTTTAATGGCATCCATGGAATGTACCGGTAGTATTAATGATGATTTGCCTGCTTGATTGCTGCCACTACTGATGACCTCCTATACCGGATTCTCCTACAATTCCTTTTTGTTGCTGCTAGTGCTTCCCACTGCTGTGCCTTACTGCTGCTGCTGCCACTCTGCCACTCGCGGCAGATTTCTTGGAGGGCTCTTACGGTACAAGGCACAGAGGTCGTGAAAAGCGTCTGCGGGCGAGCAGACCAGAAAATCGTTTACTTTAAAATCATTCAAATTGCATTGGCTATGCTTATGGAGTCTGAGGTGGCCTCACGCGTTTCCGGTCCCATGTGGCTTGCTCCTGCCGATGGATGCCATTGCGTCACGGACTCAAAGGAACGGCCGTGCATATGAAGCTTAAAAGTTTACAATCAGCCTGAAATGTTTCTAATTATCGTCCATAGAGAGCATGCAGAGGGCTTGATGTCCGTCAGACATGTTTGGTCTTGGGCAGTCACCCGCTGCTGATTTGATGCACCCATCCATCCTCCAAATGACGTCATGTATTAGGGCGCTGACGTGGCACGACACAGCATCCGTAGACTAAAGATCACAGTATATAATATGAAACGACATTTGCACATCATCACCGGAGCTGGACATCAAGTTGAAGGCGGGGGAGCAGCGCGGGTCTAATGCCCGTCCTCCGTGCAGCACCTGGCCTTTGACGCTCGTTCATTGCGCCAAGGAAATCCCTTCAGCACCGGACCTCTGTCCTCTGTGCACTGCGCTTAGGAAATCCGTCAACACCATCATCCCCAAGGAAGGCCACCTACTTACCCGGACACCCACCTGATGTAGCCTTTTGCATTCCATGGCATCCGCCAGGCTGCCCAAATAAAGCCAGTATCATATTATAGCCGCGGAATGGCTAGATTTATGTTGGGTAGGATAACCAACGTAAAGGGAGCTTGGGGGATGTGTGGTTATGCATTGCTTTCCCTGCCTGGTCTATAGATAGTCTAATAAGTGACTATATAGGGTATGGCTGTGGCTGATACATAAATGACCTGTCCCTTGCATAGACGGTTCTCTATTGCGTGGGTTGACCTGTTGAAGCAAGCAAACATACTTTTAAGGTGTGGCAACCGCGAAAGGGCTGCTAGGTAAGTCGGGAAGTTGACCTGTAGGTGTATGTAGGTCCCCGGTGAGTATAGTATGGTAATCGATTTAGCTGACTAGTGTGTGCAGCCACACCAAAGTTTCTGTTTGTGTACTTGTCCCACCAAGGCGCAGCAGTGAGGCATGTTTGTTCTTATCCAGTTTTAAGGGGTATTTCCTGTTCCGTTGAGTAGGGGGTTGGGGGTTTGACCCTGGTGCGTTCGGTCGTTTTGACCTAGCTGCCTTTATGCAGCCACCCTTTCAAAACCAACACCCATCATGTTGACTAGCCCTACCCAAGCTGACGACCATCCGGTCTCTGAGAGTGATGGAACTGCAGGTACACTCAGTTTACGATTTTTGTTTGTTTGTTTGTTTGTTACAGCGAACAGCCGCCATCCAGTTGCATTTGTACTGTTACAAGCACAATTACTGAGGGAGAGAGCATGTCTGGCTCTGGGCCATACAATCCCAAGAGCCCAGAAACAGCAATTTTGCCTGTACAGCTTGATGTCTACCACTACCTCTAGTCAAATATCACTGCACACAGGCTACCATTCCTCCAAACGGCCCAACTGGAAAACAAGGACTACATGAGTGATAATAGAGACACCCTTGCCATTGGCAAGCCCCAAAGTGCCTGGGCCAGGGGCAAGGCATGCTGTGCATTTGTAGCCCCATGATAAAAGCCACTGGCATCTGCTGTAACATTACTTTCTCCTGCAGCACGATTGCTCGCCACTTGCCACATCACTTCAACACACCCAGGTATCGCATCCAAAGCTAGCAACCATACAAAGAAACCACCGTATATGCAGCACCAACATGATATAGACACAACATGATAGATAACAGAGGATAAGAAGCCTCAATGCCGGCAAGCTTTGGTTGTACTGTTCATTACACAAAGAATTGCTTGACATCACCGCACAATCACTGCTATGGAGTAGAGCTTGTCAGCTCCTAGTCTGCAAAGTAGCAGGCCTTGCTGCTGCAGAACCAGGCACTCTGGCAAGTACGGATGACACCCATCACTTACACCACATACGCTTCATTAACAATCTGCATTACATGAAGCTGCACCGTGCACCTTCACACAGGCTTGAGCAGCATCAACAATGAGGTGCTGCACTGACAACGCATCTACAAGTCACAGTGTATGTGCAGACCATCCTAACTTCACTGAATGATGTTTTATGAACCACGAAGTAAGGCAGGCTCTGCTCCTGCTGGCGTAGCCTTGCCTTGCTGCCAGCCTTGTGCTCTCTTCTAACTGTCTTGCATGTGGGTATAGCCTCTGCCGGGGCAATAGAAGCTGGACCCCTTCATGCGAGCATCTGCATCAGCAGCAACCTGTGAAGCAGCAGCACACCTTGTCAGCCAGCATGTAAGTAACAGTTTGGTGAAAGGCCGCCTCTGCATGGGCAGGCAGCATAAGGATGCAATATAGAATATCGTTGCCAGCAAACCACAGGTGCAGCGGCTAATCAAACAGCTCACAATTGGGTTAAGCATGGTGTTAGCACGACTGGCATCCAATTCTATGCATGCATGCTGGTAACACTACAAGCATGAGCTGCTTGTGGTGAAAGGTTGCCTCACCATTATGTCTCGTACAAGCTTCGTGACCATTCCACGTGAGACAGTTGGTACTGGGTCTGCTGCTGTGGCATGAGCATGCACCTCACGGACGGTGCAGGCTTCGCCTGATAGGTGGTCTACGCTTGCCCGTAAGGTGACTTTACAGGCGGAGCTTGTCGATGGGCTGTACTCCGAGCAGTCGATAAGAGGTAGGCATCTTTCTCCAGCTAAGTGGTCTATTTTTGCAGTGCAATTGGCATATTTTGAGGGCTTCAGGGTGGAGATTTCGCTGCTGCGAGGAGCACCAGGCGTGCACCCTGCGCCAACTATGTTCTGTCCATGGGGCTTAATAGTGACGATCCTGACACCCTTTGCTGGTGGCTCTGGTGGGATATTAACTAGGCCAGTGTGCGTAATAGGATTGTATGTCTCGTGGAACATTTTGCAGTCGGTAGGATGGACACGTGTCGCTACTCAGCCTAGCCAACCACTGTGCCGCTCTATTCAATATGAAGGGAATAAAGGAATGTCTTATGTCGAGCTACGGATGTCACGGAGGTTGTAAACCAGGTATTTATCAGCTGTCTTAGCTGGGGCCCACCCTGGCCTAGTAGTGCCGAACTGAGTGCCACGCTTGACCGGTCATCTTCTTCAACGTGGTGACCGAGGCCCCTCCATGTATCTTACCGGAATTCCTGAATTGCAAGGAGTACTAAAACATACTGTTCTTGGCGGCGAAACGGTATCGAACTGCTGTCCTTGTAGGACATGTCCTGGAAAGACGCCATTGTGCCGGGTTCGCTGGCTTTAACACAACCAGCAATTCAGACATGCTTCCCGGAATTCGTGTTAGGCTACAATTCTGCAAGTAGTGCTCCACTTAGGTCAGAACATGACCATGCGCCCAGCTCCTTACACCTGACCCACGACCATGAGCACTTTGCTCGGAACCAAAAAGTTCAAACCCCATATATGCTTGGGAGACGCTGAGGCATATCAGGCCGCAGTCAGAAAGGAGCAGCACCCACCAGAAGAGCCTGCAGGAGAGGCGAACCGCAGCAGCTTTGATCCCTCGTCCATACCTAAGGACATCTGGGATGCAGCTAATCTTCTTGCTGAGCATGGAACCTCCATCGTAAAAATCTACAACGAACTGGTCCGGGACAGGTGTGTGCACAAAGACCTCAGCGCACGCCCTGATCATGATCTTAGCAGCATGTAGGATGCCATAGCACATGTTATGCAGTGCTATGCTTCGAGCTGACTGAAAATAAACGAAACAACTCCTCCATTGCAACATCAGTCTCGGAGTTGCATAGAACTCTGCCTCGAACCTACTTGTATGATCATGACTGACCTACCATGCATGCTGAGAAATCCAGCAGCAACTAGTTGCACATGTTGGGAGACCGGGCATGCAGGTGCAGCATCCCAAGCTAACCCATGCACTGCTCTTCTTCAGGGATGCAGCACTGCAGCAGCTAAGCATCACACGATTTCAGGAAAGCCCTCTGGAAGGCCCAGATGCAGTCGCAAGCAGCACAGGCACGAGCAGCAGCAGCATCAACAACACGAGCAGCAGCGCATGGCAGCAGCATGGGGTCAGCAGCAGACGACAAGATGCTGTGGTGGGGCAGCGGTTCAGCAAGAAGACTGTCGAGGATGAGCTCAGGCAGGTGTGTGCTTATGTGCCATGCTCTACAGCCTGCTTTGGTTGCGGAGCACTTCACACAGCTGTCAGAGGCAGATGCCTGTTAGCAGACATGGCAGTTGCAATGCAAAGAAACCACTTAGTCACATGTGTATGCAGGCACATGTTGCAGACAGACAAGCAGCAGATGCCTGGATTGACCAGCCGCATGGTGGTGGATCCATTCCCTTGTCATACATAGCATGATCACCCTGCACCAGCTTCCTTGGTGTGAGGGGTGCTTGCAATGGCATCGGTCCTCTTTAGTTTCAAACCAGTCGCTTTTTGTTTTGGTGTCAGGCAGGACTAACGATTAGGAGAATCGCAGATAATCTTGCTGCTTAATAGAAGCCGAAGCTCTGCCTCCTTCATGCTGCCAGACGTAATCCTAGAGCAGGAGATGGCCATGTACAGTGGCAAGCAAAGCTACGAGTTAGCTGTGAGGTAACATGCAGTTAGCATCTGATGATAATAAATATGTCTTCTTTGCGTGACTGCAAAGTCATGATAAAGGCAGAAATGGGTGAAACACGTAGTGTATAATTGTCGCTGCTGTAGCCTTGATTTCTTACTTTGTGAAGAGAAGCAATGTGTCATATCCTTAGGCACCGCTGCATCCGTTCTACAGCATGGGTTTTCTTTGTGTTGTTGCAGAGTCATGATGAGCGTGTCACAGCGCACTGGGCCTCACAGCAGCAGCAGTGGCAAGCTCTCACAGAGCACTTGGTGCAGCAGACAGGGAAGGACCCCAAGGACCTCACCTTGGCAAGGAGTGAGTGGATGATGCTAATGCAGCTCTCTGATAAAGGCACCACATAAGCATGTACTGCAGCTTGGATTAAAGGCGAGCATTACTAGTGCAGACTGCCTTGGTAGAAAAACTCGGAATGGCAGCATACACATGGAGAAACATCAAAGGTGTGGCATCTGCAAAGAGGTACTGCGATCAAAGTTTCTCCTTTGTTGAAATTTTTTTCTTAAAGCAAGAGGGCTTCTAGGTTGAATTGGCCAAACACACCTGGCACATCAACCGCACCACATTAGCATACACCATACCAGACACGCCACATAAGCCTGTCAAAACAGCTCCTGCTCCAGAGGCTAGGCCTTCACACCTGCGCTTATGAACGATGCATCATGTCACGGTTGGACAGCTGCAGAAAGTTACTGTTAGTCAACAGTTTTGCCCCATCGCTTACATGCACCCAGTGTGCCGCTGGAATATATGGGTGCTTCACTCTGCATAGTTCCTGTACTCCCTTGCAACAATGCTACCCTACCAGCTGCATGGCATGGAAGACATCCTTGGTCCACAAAGAACCACCGTGATTGGCCAGGCTGTAAGACATGAATGGTGATCGGGCAGTTTCCAGAAGCTGCTTGCTAAACCAACCTACACCGCACCACAGAGATACGCCTTTGTAGCGTCCACCTCACCCTCTGAGAGCTCCCCATTTGAAATACAGCTATGGTGCTGCCATGCTCCTTGCTTGAACAGCCTGCCCCACACCATGGAATACACCATGGCAGCATGAGAGTTCATTCTTGGTCATTGAATTTACTTTGTGCCTTAATACAGCTATATGTCTGCTGTGCTGTTATTGTGACAGCTTGAGGTGCGGGGCCTATGGCACTTTTTGCTATGGCATATCATGAAATGTAGTTATATGTCTGCTGTGCTGCTTCAGCTGCTGAGTGGCGGCGCAAGCAAGAGACCCTGGACCTGCTGGAGGTGCTGACACCCGCCAATGGGGACTCTGGGGTGGGAGCCTGGGACATGAGCCTCAGGAACGCCAATGAAAGATATGTGCAGGTAATGCTAGTACGTTCCATGAGTATGCCCCGCACTCATGCTGTAAGGAACACAGGCAAGGTGGAACAGCGATTTTAAGACGTCACGTTAACAGCAAAAGGCGCAAGTCACCCCCAGGCTGTGAGAAGGTAGTGAAGGCGCGAGAGATTGAGCCTGGGGTTAGTGTCGGTGTCCGACTCTGCAGAGAGGGGTCTGGGTGGTCAGATCACATGGCTTTGTCTGTTGCAAGATGCTGCACCCCCTTTCTGAAATATACACAGCATGTCAGCCATTCGGTTGGCCGGCATGGGGTTGTGTGACTCCGCTTCACCAGGGGTCGAGTGCTGCTTGGTCTTGGGCGACCTTTTGGCATAGCTGGTTTTGCGTTTTGGTTGAATGATTGATGTCATCCATAGAAGACAGCCTTTCATTAGCATTATCAATGTGCTGCAGCATAAGGTCCATATTGCCGTTCTACTCAACCACATGTGAACACACTTTCAGACTGCCTCCACTTCCGCTGTCTGTTGTCTCTGCAGATTGGCAACATCTTTTCAGGCCTCTTTGTATCAGTCAAAGATGTAGCCGCCAAGAACCACGGCATTGCCCGGGTCAAAGTCCCAACAGCAATTGCGGAGTCCGATGCCCTGGATCGCACCGGTATCCTTGGAAACAGCAGCAGAAGCCGCAGCCCAACACACAGCAAAGGA
Source organism: Pseudopediastrum boryanum (assembly GCA_963556185.1). Lineage (NCBI taxonomy): Eukaryota > Viridiplantae > Chlorophyta > Chlorophyceae > Sphaeropleales > Hydrodictyaceae > Pseudopediastrum > Pseudopediastrum boryanum. The sequence continues at coordinate 4,454,496 of OY744510.1, read as the reverse complement.
GTTCTCACAGCCAGTGCAGGAGCTGCTGCTGCTGCTGCTACTGCTACCTCAGAGCCCACCACAGTGGGGCGCAGCAGCAGTCCAACATTGGGTCGCAGTCAAGGGCATGGGAAGGTCGTGAGGACCTTGGCAGAGAGGGGCAGGAGCTGGGCTGATTCGCAGTACCTGGCGACAAGGCTCAAAACAGGAACGATACGACGGAAGGTAATGGGTTCAAGGAGGTGGTGTGGGAATTTGAACCAAAAGTCGTGTTTTCATGCAGCTGGCAGTATCACTGCAAAGGAAGGAAGGGGGGGGGGTAGTGGGAGGGGGGAGGGGTAGCGCCTCAAAAGTTCCTTGGTTGGCCGGTTGTGGAGGCCGGGGGGGGGGGGGGGTAGTGAGAGGGTGGGAGGGGGAGCGCCTGAAAAGTCCCTTGGTTCGCCGATTGTGGAGGCGGGGGGGGGGGGGGTAGTGAGAGGGTGGGAGGGGGAGGGGTAGCGCCTGAAAAGTCCCTTGGTTGGCCGGTTGTGGAGGCGGGGGGGGGGGGGGTAGTGAGAGGGTGGGAGGGGGAGGGGTAGCGCCTGAAAAGCCCCTTGGCTGGCCGGTTGTGGAAGGGGGTAGTGGGAGGGGGGAGGGGTAGCGCCTCAAAAGTTCCTTGGTTGGCCGGTTGTGGAGGCCGGGGGGGGGGGGGTAGTGAGAGGGTGGGAGGGGGAGGGGGAGCGCCTGAAAAGTCCCTTGGTTGGCCGGTTGTGGAGGCGGGGGGGGGGGGTAGTGAGAGGGTGGGAGGGGGAGGGGGAGTGCCTGAAAAGTCCCTTGGTTGGCCGGTTGTGGAGGCGGGGCGTGGCATGGGGGAGGGGGGCATTTGCGGTAAGAAGTCTCTTGCTTGGCGGGTTGTGGTGGGATGCTGATGCTGATGCCCCTGTGTTGCTGTGCAGGGTGGTGTTATTCGTGATCCAGACATTGACTCCCTGCATGTGGTGGGCAGTGGCTTGGAGGAGGCCTTGTGGAGCACATCACTGCGGCCAGTGTCAGTGGCAGATGTAGAGGCAAGGCTGGCGGTAGCAGACCCAGGGCTCTTCCAAACATATCAGGTGAAATATTGTTATTATATTTCATGATATGAGGTACCAAAAAATGCCATAGGCCCCACACCTTAAGCTAGGTTAAGTTACAAAAAACAGCATGGTGGAGTTTTGATACATATCAGGTGAGGGATCAGAGATCATTTGCTATCTCTATTACATTCCATATGGCCCGCACCTCACCAGCGAGGTGGAACAGATAAGGGTTGTCTTTGGCATGCAAGCATGACAACACATGTTTAGACATGATCTTGAGGGGCCTCTTGGCCTGAATGGTTTTGCGTATGGATTAAGCTGTAGGCAACAGTTGGTATTGATTAATGGATTGGTTGTTTGCTTGGTGGATTAAGATGAGAATGATGAGCTGCAGTACTTTATAAATCAGATTGCAGCAGAGGCCTGGGAGGCTTGAAGCAACTCTAGGAGCTGCAGTGGCTCTGGATGACAGGGTCTTGGCCATCAGCTGCACAGCATTGCATGCATACTAGCACCAAGTAACGCTGTGATATGTTTTTAAAGAGGCGTGTGGCTTTTGAGTCATGGACCTGCAAAAAGTTCCACGTCCTTTATGGGAGCCATGGCATATGTATTCTGGATTGAACATGCATAATCATTGAACTGAAGTGATTTCTGAAAATGCCTGTCATCCTCTCAACCATGCTCCTGCTAAGCCTTGAAGTATGTTTCACATCCAACAATGGCATCTTTAAACCTGCGGTCACATATCATCATGTGTCTAAACCGTGGTCTACTGCTTCACTGTTTCACCCATATGTCTCCATCTTTCCATGTTCAGGCGGCCAAGGCTGAGTCACAGCGGCGCCAAGCAGTAGCAGCAGCAGCACAAGCAGCAGAGAAGCTCAAGGCGGTCACCAGAGCAGCCGCCCAGCAGCTCCCTTACAAAGGACCACACCTAGAACCTGCTGCAGATACCCTCACACTCCATACCACAGCTGGCCCTACCAGCATGGCCACAGGGGAACTGTCCATAACAAGCACAGGAACCATGGCAGTGTACTATAACTGGGAGTGTGGGGGCCAGGAGGCTTTACCAGGGGGTGCAACACGGAGCAGTAGCAGTAGCAGCCAGGGGCAATCGGCAGTAGCAGTTGCAACAGCACCGCTGCAGCAGATGTTCTTCATGCCGGATGTGAAGGGGGTGATTCTGCCGGGCGAGACGAAGCAGTTTCGCTTTAGCTTTACGTCGCAGCAGCCGGGTATGTTTTCTCAGGTGTGGTACATGCACACACAGCCGCCTCTAGCAGCAGCAGTAAGCAGTAGCAGCAGTAGTAGTAGTCAGGGGATAGGGAGGAGGAAGCGGGGGGAGCCTATTACTGTGCGCCTGAGGGGGATGGCAGTAGCAAAGGTTGATGGGAAGATGGAGATGGCAACACAGGCTTTAGCTGCAAAGATGGCAAAGGACCACAGGGATCGCAAGGTGAGAAACGTGGCTGTGGGCAATGTGGGGCCTGTTCTAGCAGATGGTAGGGGTCAGGGCGAGCACAACCTTGGGGATAAGCATGCATGCCACTGGGTTACAAGGGCAGTACAGCTAGGAGTTCATGGGAATTAACAGAAGCTGCAAGTTGGTTTGTAAATGGCTGAGGTAAAATGGTTGATTGTGAATGTTTAGGAAGCTAGGAGATCATGGGGAATTCTCAAAAGCTGCAGTGGACTGCATATGGTTGACAGGGAATGTGGATTGTGAATGTTGGGGAGGCAAGTGGCTCTGGCAGAAGTCGAGTGGGTAAAAAAAGCAATAGATGGAAAAGGGCCAATGGGATAGAAAGGCGAGAAACATGGGTGGTGTTTTCTATGTGACAGGGGAGCGCATGAAGTGGTATGGAGCAAGATTGCAACCAGGTCATACAGACAAACAAACAAACAATGATATGGGTGTGGTTGTGCACAAGGCAGCGATGTTGAAACGACCAAACACACTGGTGTCAACCCATTTACCTACTCAAGGGAACAAGAAACACCACATAAACAGGATAACAACCAGCACATAAGTACCCAGACATATCAACAGACACAGCTATGGTGTCAGTCAAACGCCACACTGGGGGAAGGAGCATCATCCCGTTCAGACATCATGCCTTGTAGGGTTTAAGATAGTGGTAGTCTTCCTTGTGAACAATGTGATTCAGTGCATTGATGTGCTTGTGGTTTACAGGTGGCCGCTGTCATTGAGAGCTTGTTAAGCAAGCTCCCTGTCCAGCCACGTATGTTCCCCAAGGAGCCTTACACCACAGAGCAGCAGCAAGAGGCAGTAGCATTTGCAGCAGCTAATGGAGCAGCCTCTCCATGTGTGTACTACAGCCCAGCAGCAGCAGATCAACTGAAGAAGCTCTACCAGAAGGTCTTCCAGGTGCTGCAGCCTCCCAGCCCACCAGTGGAAGAAAAGAAGAAAGGTGAGGGAGTGGGAGCTACGTGGTCCAGCAGTGCGCTAGTGGCTTTCCCAAGCATGCCCTCCAATGGCTCATCAGGAGTAATCTCATGTCGACCTTCAGTGGGCAGCTGTGTTTTATTCACCTCCACCTGGGTCTTTACAATACAAGCATGGCTGGTCCCGCCTGTCGCTTGATCAATGATTGATTACTTTTTGATTAATGGATCATTGGTCCTTAAAGGATGCGTCTGGAGGATCTGCTTGAGAAGGGACTAATCAGGCACCTGCATGCAGCTGGGTCAAATGCAGTCATGTTGGTATACAACCACTTCTGGCCATGACTTCAGACAACTTGATTGGCGTTGCTTTTGCAGCTGGTCTCCTATTAAAAGCAACGCAAATCAAGTTGTCTGAAGTCACGGTCAGAAGTGTGGGTTTACCATCATAACTGCATTTGACAAGACTTTGGCAGAAGTGCATGGATGCCTTACTGTGAATGAGAAGTAGCCTTGTGCTGCATCTGCTGTCAAAGGGCAGCCAAGCATGGATGTTTGCTTATCTGCATGGATCCTGCAATAGCTGCAAAGATGAAACCAAACAGCTTCATTAAGGCTATTTGATATGAAAGTAAAGCAGAATGGCTAATGTGACTAATGCGTTCATGGTCAAGACAGAACTACCTGCCAGCTAGGAAGTGTGTATGCCATATTGCACCCGTATATTTGCATAGCAGCTTGACCTGTGGGGTTTATGGCTATCTTGCTATGGCATATCATGAAAAAAGAAATACTGGCTGGACATGCTGGTATAATTGCCTCCTTGTCTGAACCCCTGCAGCTCCTCCAGCCAAGAAGAAAACAGCAGAGGAAGAGGGGCCACCACCACTACCAGCAGTGTGGGACTACAGCTTAGAAAGCCTGGCAGCAGCTGTAGCGCGAGTGGAGGGTGTATCACGGCAGCAGCATGCAGTGCTACAGCAGCAGCTGCAGTTGGCAGTAGCAGCATGTGGAGTGCCGGACTGCCAACAGAGGCTGGTGGAAGGAGCGGTCAGGTGAGGGGAGGAGTGAAGGGTAGAGGGAGGGAGTAACCTAAAATTGCTTCTCTTGTACCATTGTTTCAGTGTCTACTTGAACTGCCTCTAGTCAGTCAAATGCTGTACTGGCGGGCGATTCCAACATACATGTGTTGAAGCACGTCAAGCAATCAGCCACTGCTTGTTGCTAAGTTTGCACTCATGCCAACAGAGGCTGGTGGAAGGAGCTGGCAGGCGAGGGAAGGGGTGAAGGTAGAGGGAGTACGTATCTATCTCCATGGGGGTGGGTTAGAGCTATTGGTTTGTTTTGGCGGAAGCATTGAGAACTAGTATTGACTAAGCGCCAGCACTATTTTGTCTTGAGTGCAGCATATGGATGCATATACGTCTTAGCAATAGAATCACCAGCACTACAGGACCACTGCAGTCTATACGACGCTAACAACATAGTCCGTGTGGCATGTGGCATGTCAAGAAGTTGCAGACTGCACACTCCTGTAGTTCCTGCTGTGCCATCAGTGTAGGGTTCCCCTTTGCTGCTGCTTCAACGTTTAGAAGCTTGGCTATACTGTTTGTTTACCCAGTATTAGTACTGTTTTGAGACTTCATGTTATGCCATAGTGACAATGCAATAGGCCCTGCACCTAACAGTAAAAGCTGCGTGTAGTTATACAGCAAGGAATGCTTCCCACAATCCCAGGTCTCCTCGTGTCGATCTCTCTCCCGCCCTGCATCTGAAGCTGCTACAAAATCAGTCCTCGGCGTGTAACACATTGTTGCTGCCATGCACTGACCACAACCCCTGATATGTACCTGCTGTGTCTGCTCTGCAGAGCCATGCTGTGGCAGATGGTCAATCAAGTGCCTGAGGTAGCTGCTGCTGCCAAAGAAGCTGCTCTGCAAGAACAATACGGTGATGACCCCACAGCTGCCCTATTAGCAAGTACTACCCACAGCTCCTCAGGCAGCAGCAGCAGCAGCAGTGGGGGCCATGGGAAAGCCAGTAAAGCAGGTGGCAGTGCTCCTGCAGTTGACCCGCTGGTGTATCAGTCAAAGCTGAGTGAGGCTGTAGCAGGGGTGGTTGGGGGGGTGCTGGGTGGGTTTGAGGGGGAGGTGGAGAGGAGGAAGAAGGCTGTAGCGGAGGTGTTGAGGGAAAGGGCAATAGCTGCAGCAGAGAGGTTGGCGGCTCAGGGGATGAAGGTAGCAAGTAATGGGAGTGAGGTAGAGGGAGGCTCTGGGAGGCAGGGGAAAGAGGAGGCAGCAGGAGGAGGAGGGGGTGTGGCAAAGGATGAGGCGTTGGAGAGGCTTGCATGGCAGCATTTTGATCTAGTCAGGCAGATGCAGCTCTTGGGAGTGGAAGGATCAAGTACATATAGAGCGGGGTCTGACTAAGCAGCCGCAGGGGCGGATTGTCCACGCACTTGGGAAGTGATGGGAAAGGTTATGAGAGCGAGTCATTTGTCTTTTGCATGTGTCTGCTCGCTCAGGAGGAGCATCTTTTCAGGTGGCAATTGGATGCAACACCCCCAACATCAGTCTCTTTCCTTTTATTGGTGCGGGGCTTCTGGCACTTTTTGCTATGGCATATCATGAAATGTATTAATGATAATGGGCCAAGGAGAGCGGGCATATACCTCTTATGCTCCTTGCATAGTGTTTGTCTGATTGTCCAGCTGTTGTTTGAGGACTAGACATGTGGCCTGCCTGTGTGGAGTCGGCTTACAGTTGGTTGCAAAAGTTTTGGCCGGAACATAAGGCTGGGGTTTAAGCAGCAGCAGCAAGACCTGATTTACAACCATTTATGTTTAAGAAAGTAAACAGGCAGAGCATCAATGTGCTGCAGTTGGTATGCCCAAGTGGTACCACAAGTAGCCTCGCACGCGAGACGTCCCGAGTTCGAGCCCCGGGCGTGCCCTATAAATATACTATATAAAAGCCAGCCAGCCAGCCTTAGCCTTAGCCGCAGACGCAGACCAGCAAGCCTCCCCCCTGTTCCTATAGCCCTCCTGCTTTTTTTAACCTGGCTCTCCCCTTCCACCTCTGCCCCTCCTGTGGTTGCCAGCCCCACACCCCATCTGCTCCCCTCCCACAGCCCTCTCAGCTCAGCCTTGCACTTGCCCCAACTTCTCGCATGCCCTGCCTACCCCCACCTGCCCTGCCATTGAACTGGTATAGCCCCTGCACCTGCTTCACACCTGGTCTATATGCTACTGCCCCTAAACAGTAAAGAAAGGGCACCTGTGCCTGCTGGCAGTTCTCAGCATTTACCCCCTTAAAAAGCAGCAAAAATGCCTCCGCTGTCTCCCTTGCAAGACCCCTGCTTTTCTCAGCAGCCAAGCAACACAGAGCAACAGAGATGCTGACCGCACCCATTGGTGACAACCTGGACCTCATACAGAAGCTGCCTGTGCAAGAGAGCAATGAACGGCCATGCCATTTCACAGAAGCAGACCATTTCCTAACAAAATCTGTGATTTGGGCCAAAACTTTTGCAACCAACTGTGTCCAATGTTTGCACCTCCTGTTT